>MU225127.1:5454693-5485910 GCA_018584345.1 Thuja plicata | reverse complement strand
AAAAACTTGAATTAGAATTACATTGTTATCATGCTGAATTGTTAGCTCATTTTCATAATCTCATATAGCTTAATTTCAATTTGCAAAGTAGAATAGCTTCAAATTCATAGATTAAAATTGCATTGAAATCATGTAGAATTCATGTTTAGGTGATATTGCATATTTCAGTTCATTAGTATAATCTTGCATAATCTTTGCATTGCATTGTTCATCATGATTAAAATCCTTCGTTCTTAGATGGTCCATATTTTTGAGGCCCTCGTCCTGAGAGCAAAATTTCAAGACTCCATCTAGATAGAAGGCAACAGGTCGAATCACGCAGATAGTCAGGATGAATAACTCATATTCAGTCTTGGCTGTACCTGGTGAAGAATGACTATGTTGAAGTGTGTGGTTGATTTAGAAGGCGAAAATTAACTCATACACTTACCTAAGATTTTCAAGAAATAATGGATTAGATATGTCTTGAGTTATTTTCATGACCAATGCATATGGCTCGAGGAACCGATAAAGATCATGAAGGAGTTGATACATTTAATAATTGGATTTTTAGTAGATGGGGAACCCTATACCCTAAGGAAAATATCCAAAAAGATGGTTGCACAACTCACAAAGTCTAAACAATATTTTAGAGTGATGACAATTGATGATATTGAAGTTCAAGAAGTTTGTTTTATAGCAATGGTTGTCGGGTATATAGTTTATCAATCTAGTTGGTTGAATAGTGTGCCCCATGGAACTATTCATGACACTTACTGGATAATGAAGGAAGGAAAGATATATGACCTAGCTGAGATGGTGAGGTCATAGCTTCTAGAAAACTTGAAGAGGATTCAAATATACAAGAAGCAATCACTGAATTTTGGAGCACTTTTGGTATGTATGTTTTTCTACATGGATAGCTATTTCCCTGGCAAAGGAATGGTAACTTGGAAAACAGATAGACCAGATTTATATTAGATAAATGAATACATAAGTGAATTAGGTGATAACATAAACAATTTAATGTGGGGATATTTCAAAGACTTTTAGGATAGAATGCATAAGACGTATAGGACACCTCCACACATTATGGAGAAGTACATAAACAC
This sequence comes from Thuja plicata, assembly GCA_018584345.1. Lineage (NCBI taxonomy): Eukaryota > Viridiplantae > Streptophyta > Pinopsida > Cupressales > Cupressaceae > Thuja > Thuja plicata. The sequence goes on along the minus strand of MU225127.1, from coordinate 5,484,819 downwards.
AATTTTTTTTCTAGTTGTTATTGACAATTGTAAGATACAAGCGGTAGATCCCAAAATTTTATGGATACTTGAGATGGGATATGAGATTGATGAATACTTCTTAACCCTAAAGATTAAATATTTATTAAAGATACCGGTTAAAAAATAAATAAAGAGGTATGGTACTTTTGAGGAGGTATGCGAAAGAATTACTCTACAACTGAAAAAACCAAGGATTGAAAAGAAAGCATAGAAAATCATTCGTTAATTGGATGATAAATTTTCTATAGGTGAAGGTAGATGTCCACAAGTGAGAAACATAAGAGCATTCTTGATCCTTCTACCAAAAGGAAAAGGAATTCAATAGGAACTTGGAGTAGGATTCTTGAACTACCATCGGTAGAAGATTCTGGTATGGAGAAGAGTGATGATGGTAAAACTTTTGACCCTATGCCACTTGAGGAATCTCAACCTATTAAGACTAATACTTATGTAAAGAGAAAGAATAGAGGACAGTCAAAGGTCTCTCCTAGCAATAAAAATAAGAAAACTGAAGAAGATAATAAGAGAACTAATTCTAAGAAGGAAATCACTGACATGGGGAAGTCTGGAGAGACAACATTCATCATTCCTAAGAGTGAAACTAAAATTTATGCGATAATTAAAGAACGTGGAATGATAGGTAATATTAGTAACTTTAAATTCTCAAATTTATTTGATGAGGACAAGAAAAATATTGAAGATTATATTGCATTTCACTTTCATAAATCATCAGAATACCAAATCAAATCAAAAGTCATAAATTGATGATGAACTTTATGAAGAGATTAATGTCAGATGGGACTCAACACTCTAAACTAAAAATGAGGTAAGAGAAAAAACACTTATCTACATAGTGAAACATTTGACAGTAAAATAAATAGATGAAGCACTTGTGAAATACAAACATAGATTCAGTATTGGACACAAGAATGCAATGATTCAAGCTGGAAAGGAGAAAGAAGTTGAAGATAAAGAAATGGTGATATGGAAAATGATATTTAACATTAAACCACCATAGATAATAGATACAACGAGTTCATCTCAAGTAGATGACACTTTCACTTTGAATGAGTTAATAGGAGATGTGTTAGGAAGTATTCCAAGTATGTTTATACATATATCCCTAGCCAAAGATTCAACTGATGATGTTGTAATTAAAGATATCACTAAAAATACCAACTCTCCTATATTTGGAGATGAAGCTAAAGATAATCTACTTTAGTATTCACTTGTTGTAAATCCTAGTGAGATTAATAATGGCATAGTTGATATTGAATAAAAAAAGTTTGATGAGTCAAAAAAGAGTAAGGATATAGAACAGGTCACCAAGACCACTAATCAACCACATGATATAGAACAAGGTGAAAAATAGAAAGAAAAAGAAAAAAATAACACTGGTATAGGTGAGAAGAGTACTAAAAGTGAGGGTGAGACACTAGAGGAAAATGTCCTTGGTGATTCTCAAACCAACACAAATAATGCCGATGAGAAGAACAAAATGAAGAAAATGGAGGAAGAGGAAGAAGAAGAAGAAGAAGAAGAAGAAGAAGAAGAAGAAGAAGAAGAAGAAGAAGAAGAAGAAGAAGAAGAAGAAGAAGAAGAAGAAGAAGAAGAAGAAGAAGAAGAAGCAAAATTNAAGAAGAAAAAGGAGGAAGAGGAAGAAGAAGAAGAAGAAGAAGAAGAAGAAGAAGAAGAAGAAGAAGAAGAAGAAGAAGAAGAAGAAGAAGAAGAAGAAGAAGAAGAAGAAGAAGAAGAAGAAGAAGAAGCAAAATTTGAGATTATAAAGAAAGAATTCAATAAGTTGAAATCCAAGGACCAATTATTGTTTTCAAAGAAACTAGCTAAAAAGGATGAGAAGAACAGGATAAAGAAAAAGAAGTACAAAACAAAAATCTTAAGGAAAATTATTGTTATACTTTATAATCGAGTACCTGATGTTGATATTGATGAAGAAGCATCCATGATTGATCAACTCAAGATCTTAGTTGATGAAATTACCAGTCTAGATCATGACATGGAAGAAGAAATGATCAAGAGAGTAGAGAAGAAATTAGAGACTGATATGATGGAGAAACTACAGTAGAAGATTACACTTGAGAAAGTTTCATTGTTTGAACTAGTCAAAGAACTCAAGCAATCACTACTTGAAGTTGGAAGAATATTCAGTAAGATATCTATTTCGACCAACTTCACTGCAAATATTTTGACAAAGAAGGAAGAGCTAGAAGCATAGATGACTACATTTTTCAATAAATTGGACCCATTTAACAATTAAATGATGTAACATACTAAAAAATTGAAAGCATTGACACACAAGGAGATGGAACTTAAGGAAGAAGAGGAGAGAATAAGAATGACATTGTTAGAATTACAAGGATGGAGGATCTAGCTTTAGGCTTAAATGAACATCAAACTATACTCCAGACATGAGTAAAAATTATAGTATGGAGGATCTAGCTTTAGCCTTAAACAAACATCAAACTATTGTGAAAGCACTAAAAGAGTCATGGGAGAAGTCTCTTGGTACTGCAACGGTACATTTCAATATTATATTTAACAAATTGTAAATCTTAAACATTATTATATATACATTTTTTTATCATATTTTTTGGCATTATTATCAAAAAAGGGGGAATATATATGTAGATTAAAAGGGGGATTATATAGTATACAAATTATGTAAGAATACATGTAGTAAGGTTGCAATTTTGAATCTATGAACATGTTTTTTCCATCAATGCCAAAGGGGGAGAACGATGATATCATAATGATGAGAACTGACGTTGATGATGATCACGTAAAGGTATGGTTTTCATTGCCAGAAATCTAGTACATAGGTAAGTAATTTTTTTGTGAGTACATGAAGTTATACCAATCAGTAGATAATTTAACCAATTGGTAACTACAAGTTAAGTAGAATAGGTGAACAGAAAAATAGGTGAACATGAGAAAAGGTGAAGGTAAAATTGGTTGAAGACATCAAGTATACTATCGGTACACTGGAATGTTCAGCGACTACAGAAGATTTGTGATCATGCCACTTAGGTCACACTGGTAAAGGACATTAATAAAAATACTACCAACCAGTAAGTTAAGTGAATAGGTAAAAGATAAAGGTTAAGAAACAACTTTGAATGATTATCTAAAGTGGTTATGACAGTGCAAGATTTAGTGAATCTAGACAAAATGAAAATGGTAGTACATTGTTTCAAGAGTTGAATAATTAAATTTCTTGGTTGTGTTTACATATCTGATTATGAATTCAAGGTACATTTTGGACCAATAATATCAAAGAACTATTTCACATTGGAGAAGACAACTTGAAGTTTGTTATGGACAATGCAATGAGATTGTAATATTTCTATCAGTTGGTTGTACCTGAAAAAATAATTTTGGGAGAAACAAAAACTCTAATTAAGTTTGAAATCAAAGGTAAGATACTATAAGAGGATAACTATTGTTAATATATGATGTATTTGAAGAAGTTGTTGTGATATGTTGTGAAGGAACATTTGAAGTGTTAGATCTTGGACAACAATTGCATAGAAGATTATAGAGAAGATTTACAAAAGATTTCACATATATAACAGAGAATCAAAGGATCTAATTAGCATTCTAAAGTGCATTTCACATGTCAATTCATTTGTTGTATTCCTAATAGTTTCAAAAATCTAAAATCCCTTAACCGTCTAGAATAAGACTTTTTCTTGTAAATCCCTTAACTGGGTGAACACTATAATAGTGGGATTAAATCCTTTAAGGAGGTAGTCTGTAATAGGTCTTTAGATACTTCTAACAAGGGTTTAGTCACTCCTAATAGGGTGAGTCACCTAGAAAGTGACATATTTGTAAGCTCTTAACAAAGAACTATTTTCTACTGCAGTGAGAAGATTATGGGTGTCATCGCCACCATGGTTTTTTCCCTCTAACCAAGGGTTTCCATGATAAAAATCTAAGTTTTATGAGTGTGCATGTGTTTTTATTTCATTCACTATACTTTTACTTTACACTTATAGTTTTATGCTACATAGTTTGGAATTTTCTTTTGCTTCTATTCTTAGGTTTGAAGAAAAGTAGAAAAGTTTTATTAGAATTGATTCACCCCCCCTCTCAATACCTATTATTTCAAACACAATCTATCTCAAAGATGCTTCCATGTGAATCTCTCTCTCTCTCTCTCTCTCTCTCTCTCTCTCTCTCTCTCTCTCTCTCTCTCTCTCTCTCTCTCTCTCTCTCGGTAGAGTTCACTAGCATAACATAATTTTCTAGCCTTAAATTCTTCTCTGTTTTCCTGAATCACCTAGCACTACATAGCTATCCTACTAGCCTGTGGGTTCATGGTCTTTCTCTCTTTTCTCTCAAGGTTTTTTCTAGTAGGCTAGATCATGGAGTTGGCATCATCTTTTTTTTCACTCTTTCTCTTTATCCTTGTGATTTCTTATGTTCTTGCAATAGCTTCACGGATATGATATTAGTGGATGAGATATATTCAATCGAGGTCACTTCACTAATTAATTTGGGGTATTTTAGTGCTATGTTTTTCTTTCTTGTGTGTGTCTATTGTCTTTATTTATATTTTGTTTTTGTTTTGTATCCTTATGCATAAATGTTGAGTTGAGATCCTTTTTTGGGGGGCTTGAGGTCCTTAAGCTTAGTGATGTTTCATCTCTATTGTTTGCCATGATCTTCATCTCTCTTGTCTCTTTCATCTCTTCCTTTACTACAAGTATGAGATTTCATCATACTCTCACTAAACAGGGGGATAAATGTATCATCATAAAAATCAAACACTTGATTTGTGCCTAATTTAGGATCATTTTTGGCCCACTCTAGTGTGATTCCTTTTATTAAGATTCATTTTGCACTTAAAAGTACACTTTATTAACATATGGGTCATTTTTTCTTTTGTAATCCTCCCTAATTTTTGCAAAATCGAGGTAGGATCTTATTTCTAAGAATCCCCCCTATTTTTTGCCAATTGCAAAATTTCCCCTTTCCTTTTATGGTCTTTGAATTCTCTCCCGACATCATAATTAGTTGACCTTCTTGATCTGTAAAACCTTATAGGTCACACTCTCCAATTAAAAGAAAGCATCTTTCTAGAGGGGTGCGGTCAAAATTCAACAGCACCCCCAAGGGGTGAAGTCAAACTTCAAATTTACCCCTAGTTTTTAGATCCCAGATTGGGCCCTGGGTCCTATTTGGTGCATTCATCGGGGTTCTGGATCCATGGTCGGCCTGTGCAATTTTTTTTCTAAATGTACTATAAGAGTATTTCCCTCTCTCTTCATTTTGATTTGATTATATGATATCTATTATCTAGAAGCATACATACATAGGCACAATATTATCATTATGAGTATGCAAACATTATTCGAAAGCAACTAGTGAGAAAGTAATCAAGCAAAGTATTCGGCATCCAAGAGAAAAATTCAAGTCTTCAAGTATTCAAGGCATCTTCCATAGATCAAGCTTATTTCCCCATTGGGGCCAAGAAAAGGAGTTTATTGGAAGTAAATTGGCATCATTTATTCATTCTTCCATAATTCAATGGATATTTACCAAACATCTTCATAAGGTTTTGTCTTGCATGATTTCCTTTTTTTTGTGTGTGGAGTCAAAGCTATTGCATCAATATTCTTGATCACATTCAAAGAGGTAAGAGTATCTACATTGTATCATACACTTCATTTCAGATCTAATCTCTATAACATGTTAGCATTCCTTACTTCATTTCAATTCAAGGTTAATTTCAAAACTGAGGATTGACTAAGGCAATCCCCCCATCCTAAAATAACTTCCTTTCTTTATGTGTTCAGGAATAATTTTTAGGATCTATGGAGCTAGATTCATGCATTTTTTGGGGTTGTCTCAGAGATCGGAATTAGAAAGTACACAATAACCAATAAAGGAGTGTAGTCAAAAATCTTGACTTGTACCTTAAAAGTTGACTTGTTCCTCAAGGCCTCATATTTCCATAGTTGGAAGTGATAGGTATGATGGTCCGAGATCCAAAATTGTTTCAGTTTGGGACATCACAATGACTGGAATTATAGTTTCAAGGCTCATAATCCCCTAATTCCTTTCAAGGTGCACAAATATTTATTCCTTCTTGCATTTGCTTTCAAATATATTATTATATCAATAATTTCAATTAATTTCCATATATATACTTGTTCATTAATATATTAGTCAAATCCATTAATTTCTTAATAGTGGAAATAGGTATTATCCTCCTCCCTTTGCATCTAGCTTTTACATTTTCCTCCCTTCATCTTGGGTTATGTTGATCAAGTTTAGATATAAAGAGGCTGGGTTTGTTTATTTCCCAAGGTATACCATATGACCTTGGTGAGTGATATGTACCTTAACATTTCTCACCATTTCCTCTTATACAACACTATTATGGTGAACAAGTTTTGTAGTTCTACTCTAGAGAAAGGTTATTTAACAGACACAGCATGTGCACTAAAATACTAAGTGGATGCATCAGACTATAGTATGTATGCGTTGGACTGTGGGTTGAATTCATTAAAATAGAAGTTGTATGTCATATTTTGTGTTTCAAATGCATAAAAATAGAGAGTATATATGCTAATGGCTGATTCAAATGCTTTATAATAGAACCTAAATGCACAGATATTTATTTTAGATGTGTTAATCTACATTTGTCTAGGAATTTTTAACAACTTTCACGTATTATGAAATTAATTTTTCAATGTTTTGTTTAATGTTTAGGATGATATTATATGTTGTGACCTTGAAAGTATTAGTAGACAATATCAAGCAATTGTTTTCCCTAGGTCTCTAAACATTGAGTGTATATTCATAGACTTTGAAGAAAGGCCAAGTTTTCACTAGGTCTTGCACAAATAAGACAACATGGTACCCTTTCGTCTCTCACAACATTTCACCCCCAAAAGGGCACATATGTTTTTACCTTTGCAAGGCTATTGGAGTCCGAATATGAGTTCTTGAAATAAGAATACGTACTCAAATGAGGAGCGCACAAATATGCTCAAGAGGGACACATGGTGAGTGTCTTGAGGGGAGATTTGTCCCTCCCCTTACACTAAGAGTATTACAATTTTAAGAGGTGAACTAAGTAGGATTCTATTTTAACAAGTGTTGAGTAAGGTCATCCATATGAAACATCAATGTATAAACTAGATACTCAATTAAGAGGTCTCTTAGCCTTGAGAACCAATATTTGACACACCATAAAGATATTAGAGGAGATCTATACCCAACTAATTTTGTCAACCATGGTTTTCATCACAATTACATCTTTTTTATAGTGGATTGGTAAACTTTGCTTTAGCCATTCCCACTTAGGTTGTTCCCTCTCACTTGGTTGTATAGGATTCTTGGGAGGCAAACCTTCTAATTAGATAAATGCACTACTTGAAAATAAAAGGTGATTTAGGATTTTTTGTACCCAATTAAAGGGAGAGCATATACCTATCACCACAAACACACTAATAACTTTGATAAAATTGCCCTCTTAATTAAGCTATGTGCCTATTTTAATGAAGATAAAGTAGTAGTTCAAATTAAGTGAAATTTTCCATGCTAGACCTGCAAACACATGTGATTTGTTTCATTTGAGTCTTTGACAAGCGTAATTTCACCTACAATGAAGCAAAAATCGAGATCATATTACAAGAAATTTAATTTATGCTTGTTATAATACATGCATCATAACATAAAGTAAATTAATTAAAGTGTTTAACAAATGTGCTATTTTCTGAAATAAATGCACTAAAATAGAAAGTACATGTGCTAGAATAGATAATAGATGTGCTAAAATAAAGATTCTATGCTCTATAATAAACCATAAATTTGTCACTCTATGTATTAAATGCATTATTTTGTGGGTGAAATGCACTTTTATATGGGTCAAATGTGTCATTATACATGTCAAATGTGAATATCTTTAATACAGATTTTCTATTTTGATTTGTCTCCAGACATTTCATGGAGAAATCTATGATAAAATGTTAATTAGGGGCGTGGGACCCCATAGTGGGCGTCATTAAATGTATGCTTGAAATTAGGGTGATCAAATTAAGCACTAAAACACTAATGAAACATTATATCAAAATCCAATCTAATCTAAAGAAATACTTAAAATCAAAATAGATTGCTTCCAATGTTGTCTCATTGTATTTTATCTCCAAGGATCCATTTGGTCATTATGTTTTCTCTTAGATTCACTTGTGACCATTAGGATGACATCCTAAAGAATTAGATTATGGATCTAAAATATGCATGATTGATATGATAGAAATTCATAATGATTATGATTGAAGTATGCTAATATAATAATATGATGATTAAGCTAATATGCAATATTTAACATTATTAGTCTACCATTATGATGTTGCAAGTTAAATACAATGATGCAAATATGAAGCTATAATGATAAAATAAAATATTCAATTAAGATATATATGAGAAATGAGTAAAATAAACTATGTGTGTAGGGATCCAAATGCACTAAAATGGCAGCCTATTTATAGATTTTTCAAGGCTTGAGCTAAGGTGGCAGGGATCGATAGTTCTGATTCAACCTAGAGAAATGGAAGACTTAGATGGAAAAGGGAGGAAAAAATGATATGAATATTTACTCACCCACCACAATAAACTAAGTGGAGGTTGCATGGGGAAATTTATGACATGTAGATAATGTGGTTGGAAGGAGACATGTGGCTGATTTTTTTTGTTGATGATAAATCAACAATTATAAATTGGTATAATTGATTATTACTGACTTATTGAGGTGGCGGTTTAGGTGGAGAGATGAGGTTAGGCAGAAAATAAATAAACATGAACTTAGGATAAGAAGAAATTAGTAGAATGAACTATATAAATAAATTAATGAATTTATTTATTTAGTAGCATAATTAAGATTTAATTAATTAAATAAATTATATTTAATTAATATTTCTCCAAGACACTTTTATGTTATACATGTATCTTTCATTATTTTTCTCTATCTCTAGATACTTCTCTCTATATATATTTTTATCCATCTATACTTAGATGACAAGTTCTAACATCAAGTCTAGACCCAATTGTAATAGATGCATATTAAAAATATTTGGATTGGAAGGAAATGATTGTTTCTATCTACGCCAATGCTTTACCACTCATTAATATTGTTAGGCCCAAAGAAGAAAAGCACAACTAAGAGGGGGGTGACGCATTTGTACTCATAGTTATGCAAGATCTAAAAGATAAATAGTAATGCAAGATCCATAATACACAACACCATATTTTTTCACGAGGAAACCCAGTTAAGGGAAAAGCCCGGTGGGAGTCAAACCCACAAGATAGATTTACTATACTAAAATTACTACCTAGTTAGGAGAAAATAAGAGAAAAGGAAGAATTCAGGTGCATCCATAGGCTCACTGCCCATAGAAAACTACTCAAAATACAATGATCTGGCCCTTAATCAGGCTCATTGATCAATCACTTAACAATTACAAAGGGTGGACAAACTGTCCAATACAATCAAACTGACTTACAACTTATACGATGCCAATATAGTTCCAATGAAGTACAATATGTGTCTTAATTACATAATACAAACATCACTTTTCACCATATTCTTCACTCTACCCACTACACACATCACACACATCATAATCACAAATGATTAACTATATATACATATTACAATGAATAATCAATAACAAGGTCAACCAAGACCTATACAAATAAATGATATGAATATTAATATCTAACACCAAAGAGATCCAAATCAAGTTGGGCAGGACTTAGATATGACCCAAAACATCATCCTCTAGCATGCAATAACATTTCCAAATCGACACCATAAATTTTAACATATTACTTCATCAAGTCAGCTAAGACCTGAATAAAGAAACACAAAAACACTCAACAAATCACCAAATCCGATCATCAAGAATCATCAAAAAGGTCCTAACATGATCCAAGAACACCAACAAGCAGAAATAGAAGCATCTCAAACATCTATAGAATCTCAACCTCAAAATCTAGACTCATCTATACACTATTCATCATGAACAATGAACACAAAACTCTGTCACACAAAAAAGATAGCTTTTTGAACTTTAAATCATGAACAACACAAGATGAGGAAACAACATTACATTCTAAAGAAACCACCGACTTTGCATCCACTGAATCAACCAAAGTGATCCATATTGAAGAAAAAATTCAACCTCTGAGACATCATGAATAACATGAACACTAAAATACTAACACCCGATAAATTAATCACAAATCTCTCCAACTTTCATGTGAAGCCCTATAAGTTGACTAGAATCAACTAAAAACATATATGAATCATCACATAAGATCATAACACAAGATAATAACACATCACTAGAACAACTCAAATCATCTCAACTGAACAAAACACACTGTTTGCAACAATAATAGTATGTTGACATCAATGAAAAAACATTAATGTCAACACACATAAAAAATATCTCATAAACAATATCTAACATGCTCAAAAATATTCCAAAAATCTCCCCATTTGGCATTTATGGAAACATATAAAGTGAAAAATTGATCAATGCACAAAGACAATATATCCACCTGATCACTCAACAATACAAATTTATATATATATATATATATATATATATATATATATATATATATATATATATATATATATATGATCACTCTAAATATCCAGCTACAAAAAGCTCAATACAACTTTTTTCACACAATCTTATCCCTCTTTGATATCAATGGAAAAGGACAAAGACATCAAAATAACTAAACTCCCCTCAAAAATCTAATTGAAACTTTACAATATCAATCCATAAGATCCTCGAGAATGCTCCCCCTAAGTAGTAGCCCCCAACTCATCAATCCAGAGAATAATATTCTTATAATGTTCTAGAATGATGTCATCCTTAGCATCATCTACTCTGATCTTGAGGGGTCATTACCCCAAGATTATCTTTGAGATATTCAAATGGATCCTTCGGCAAAGGCTTGGTAAAGATATCAACAATATGTTCCTTGTTAGATACATACTCTAGTCTTACTTCCTTTTCATTAACTCTATCTCTCAATAAATTATACTTAATAGTAATATGCTTTGTCTTTGAATGTTGCACAAGGTTCTTTGAAATTTTTATAGCACTTGAATTATCAGAGTAAATAAAAATAGGTTCATTAATGTTTACCTTTAAATCCTTTAAAATTTGCTTCATCCAAAAAATTGAGTGAAATTAATAGAAGCAAAAACATACTCAACCTCAACAGTAGATTGTGAAATACAATCCTTCTTACTTGTCCAAGAGATCAATTGCTTAAGCAAGAAGAATGCACCACCACTTGTACTTTTCCTATCATCAACATTTCCTTCCAAATCTGCATCTGTATATGCACAAAATGTAAATTCATTATCTTTATCGAACCACATGCCATAGTGAACTATTTCCTTCAAGTGTCTGAATATTATTTTAACAACAACAACATGTGATTCCTTTAGCTCTTCTTGAAATATTTTCACCATGCAAACACCATTCATTATATTAGGTCTAGTCTGAGTCAAGCATAATAATCCACTGATCATTGATATATATCTTGTTTGATTTGCATAAGAGGATTCATCATCTTTATTCAATTTACAACCAATAACTATAGGAGCTCCAACTCATTTTGAATATTCCATACTAAACCATTTTAATAATTCTTTGACATACTTGGATTGTGTAATGAAAATTCCCTTATCCAACTATGTAAATTGCAATCCAAGAAATAATTCCATTTCACCTAGCATAGAAATCTCAAATTATTTTTGCATTTCATCAGAAATTTTTTTACTCAATTCATCTTCACCACCAAGAATGATATCATCAATCAAAACTTCAGCAATCAAGATATTATCATCAACTAATTTGAAATACAAATTACTATTAGTTGTGCCCTTACTGAATCCAATCTTTGTCAAATATATGTCCAATCTAGCATACCAGGCTTTAGGAGCTTTCTTCAATCCATACAATGATTTCTAAAATTTACAAACTATATATCCTTCATCTGTTAGTGGAAATCCATCAGGTTGTTCAATGTAAACATCTTCCTCTAACTCACCATTCAAAAGTGCATACTTGAGATCCATCTGATAAACTTTAAAGTTCATGTGTAAGATGCATATGCAAGAAGTAATATAACCACTTCAATTCTATCTATAGGAGAAAAGGTCTCTTGAAAATAAATACCTTCCATCTATGAATACTTTTTGCATACTAGTCTAGCTTTGTTTTGAATCACTTTTCCATCTTCATTTAACTTCTTCCTAAATACCCACTTAGTTGCAATAAAAATTTTGTTCTCAGGTCTGGGATCAAGAATTTAAATATTTTTCTTCTTAATATGATAAATTTCTTCTCTCATAGCATTTATCCAACTCTCATCATTACAATCTTCTTTCACATCTTTAGAATCAACTTCAGATAGAAAACATGTTTCATCTCTAGTAATCCTTCATCTAGTTTGAACACCTCTATTCTTGTCACCAATAATAGCACCTTTATAATGATTAATCTTTACACACCATGGAGTCTTTAGAACAGGCTTTTTAGTTGACCCTTCAGACTCCATGTTCTCGTCATTATCTATCAATTCAACCTATTCATTCAATTCATTTTGATCATGATCCTGATTTTGTACTTCCACAATTTGATTGTTCTCTTTAGCTATTCCATATCCGCAAGTTCTCTCTGATCTTTGCACATTCTCATCAACTCTAATATTTTCACTTTCAACAATCTTCTTCATTCTATAGTTATAAAATTTATATGTTATTCTCTTAGTATAATAGCCAAGAAAAATTCCTTCATCACTCCTAGGATAAAAATTTCCAATGTCTTCATCTCTCTTGATATAGAATTTACTTCCAAAAATTCTAAATTATTTTACTATAGGAATATGATCATACCAAATTTTATAAGGAGTCATACCAACTCCCTTCTTTATCTACACTTTTTTCAAGGTATATAATGCATTTCTCACAACTTCTCTCAAGTAGATCTATAGAAAAATTACTTCAATCATCATGGTTCTAGCTGTGTCTAGAACTATTTGGTTCCTTCGCTCTCCAACACCATTCTATTGTGGGGATTGTGGAGCATAATTTTTTCTCTTGATCGCATGTTCTTCTCTATAAGAATAAAATTCACCAGATGTAAATTCTCCTCCTCTGTCTGATCTTAGGAACTTCAATCTCTATCCAGAGTCCATTTCAACCATCATCTTGAATATCTGAAATTTCTGAAAAGATTCTGATTTTTCTATAAAAAACATAACCCACATCATCCTTGAATAGTCATCAATGAATAACATGAAATATCTATCACCATTAAATATTATTTTCTTTGAAGGACCGCACAAATTTGTATGTACCAAATCTATAAATCCACTTGAAGTTATGTATTACTCTTAAATGGAGATCTAGTTAACTTTCCCAACTGAAATTCTTAAAAAAAATTATTAGGCTTCATTAGCTTAGGAAAATCTCTTACAACATTAGTAGTGCTAACCTTCACCATATTATCAAAGTTTACATGAAAAAATATTTTATGCCACAACCAACTGTCGTCAACTTTTGCATTCAAACATTTATTCTCAATTATTCTCAAATGAAATAGATTACCAGTAGTCTATGTACCTGATGCAATTAGATTTCCATTGCTTCCAATGATTTTTTACACTCCTATGAATTCCAATTTGTATCCCTTGTCTAGTAGTTGTCCAAAACTCAACAAGTTATGGCTTAATCCTTCAACATACAAAACATCATTAGTACTATTTTTACCATCAAGAGTAATAGATCCCTTCCCTTTTATCAATCTAGGCATGTTGTTACCAAACCTAACAACACCACCATCATAATCTTCAGGCTTCAAAAACTTATTTTTATCAACAACCATATGATGTGAACATCCACTATTAATGAACCATTCATCTCTTTTAACAACACATAAAATCACTTTTTTCTCTTAGGATTATCTTCTTTAATAGTAATAAATAAAACATCTTCATCACTAGCACTAGATTCATCATCAGTTAGACCTTCTTCAACAACATAAAAACTTCTATGACTCTTAGGATGAAATTTCTTAGATCTGACCTTAGGTTCCTTCGAGACTTTTTTGGACATCTAGATGCAATATGACCAATATTATTACAAGAAAAACATTTCAATGATATCTTTCCTTCATACTTACCAGATCCTTTAGGAAATCTTCTTACAATCAAGGCTTCAAGTTTGTCAATCTTTCTTTCCTCTTCCATGATCACTTCCCATTTCTTAGAATAGTAACTTCCCTTTATCACTCTATAATAATTCTCTTCCTCATCATCTTTAGTCACACTGGCTTTGAATGCAATCTCAACTTTCAGAATTTCCTTAGCAAGTGCAATCATCTCATAAGCTCATAATCTAATCATCAAGGCTTCTCTTGTAATATCTTTCACAATCATAACTTGTTCAATAGATACAACTTTCTCACTGTAAAACATAGGCAATGATCTTGTAATTTTGTATATGACTTTAGTGTCTTCCAAAGTACCACCAACACATCTGATTGAACTAACCAGATCATTCACCCTCTTAATATAGGATGAGATAGTCTCTCTTTCACTCATCTTCATATCGTCATACTTTTCTTTCAGTCCCTGCAACTTATCTTTCTTTACATAATTGTCGCCTTCATAAATAGTTTCCAGTTTAGTCTGTACCTCATGAGCTATCCTGAATCCATATATGTAAGAATATTTTGTACCTGATAGGGTTCTAACCAAATATTCCCTTTCTAAAAATTTTTAATTTAATTTCTTCTTTTTGTTAGGAGTATCTTGGGTTATGTTGTTAGGAATAGTATAAGCTTTCTCTATGATCTTCTAATATTCATCTCTCATTCATATCAAATAAGTAGTCATCTAATCCTTCCATATCAAGTAGTTGGTTCCATCAAAATTTAGACTATCCTTCCTAATGCTTTTTATGTCAGATCTCCTTCAAACAATTAAGATCCTCTAAAGGACTTAGCTCTGATACCAATTTTTAGGCCCAAAGAAGACAAGAACAACTCAGAGTGGGGGAGTGAATCAATTGTACTCAAAGTAATTAAAAATTTAACAATTGAATCAATTATAGATCTAAAAGATAAAAAATAATGAAAGATCCATAATACACAACTCACAACACCAAATTTGGTCATGAGGAAACCTGATTAAGGGAAAACCTCGGTGGGAGTCAAACCCACCAGATAGATGTACTCTACTAAAAGTACTGCACGGTTAGGAGAAAATAAGAACAAAAGAATAATGCAATTGCATCCACAAGCCCACTACCCATAGTACACTATTCATAATATAATGATCTGGTCCTCAGTCAGGTACACTAATCAATCACTGATAATAGTTACAAAGGGTGGAAAAATTGTCCAATACAACCAAACTGACTTATAGTATCTTCTATGCGAGTATAGTTTTGAAGAAGTAAAATATCTGCCACAATTGTAGAATACAAAAATATATTTTCACCACATTCTCACTCTACCCACAACACACATCACACACATCGCAATCATAAATGATTTCCTATATATGCATGTTACAATGAATAATCAATAACAAGGTCGGCCAAGACCTATACAAATAAATGATATGTATATTAAGCTCAAATGCTAAAGAGATCCAAATCAAGTAGATTAGGACTTATATAGGACCCAAAACATCATCCTCAAACATGCAACAACATCACCAAATAAACACCACAAACTGTAACACGTTACTTCATCAAGCCGGCTATGACCTAAATAAAGAAACACCAACACGGTCAACAAATCACCAAATCTGATCATCAAGAATCATCAACACGGTCATAACATGATCTAGAACACAAAAAATTATAAATAGAAGCATCTAAAAAATCCATACCATCTCAACCTAAAAATATAGACTCATCTCTACAATGTTCATCATTAATACTGTCCACATAACTCTGTCACACAAAAAAGATAGCTTTTTGAACTCTCAATCATGAAAAAAATTAGATGAGGAATCAACATTATGATCCAAAGCATCCACTAAATTTTCATCCATTGAATCAACCAAAATGATCCATACCAAAAAAAAACCTCAACCTTTGAGACATCCTGAACAACGGGAACACTGAAATACTAGCACCTGATAAATTAATCATAACTCTCTCCAACTATCATGTGAAGCTCTGTAAGTTGACAAGAATCAACTATAGACATATCTGAATCATCACATATGGTCATAACATGAGATCAAAAACACATCACCAAAAGAGAGAGAGAGAGAGAGAGAGAGAGAGAGAGAGAGAGAGAGAGAGAGAGAGAGAGAGAGAGAGAGAGAGAGAGAAANAGAGAGAGAGAGAGAGAGAGAGAGAGAGAGAGAGAGAGAGAGAGAGAGAGAGAGAGAGAGAGAGAGGAAATTCCCTTGACATTATGTACACTAAAGCTTGTACCATCAATCTTGCACCCTAAACCAGCCTATTCAAAGAGGGAAAGAGAGATATAGAGAGTTGATGAGAGAGACAAGAGGAGGATATGGGTAAGGGGGAGGGAGGTCTAGAGAGAGGAGAGAACTAGAGATGGGGAAAATAGAGAGACAAGAAGATTAGAAGGGGAGAGAGACATGAGAAACCTAGATGGGGAAAGAGAGGGATGAGATATATGGAGGGGGACAACAAGAGGTGGATAATGAGATATGGTTATAGTGGTGGATATTATATCACAAAATATACTAATATAATTATATCGAAGGAAAATGAAATCACTTCCATTTTGGACTGGTTTAGCTCTCTGAGTAAGTGGTTTGGGGTCATGTCAAAAGCCTTGAATGTGTCTTTGACTTGGATCTAGCTTTTCCCCTATTCTGCCCAATTTTCCACTTCTCTTCGGCCTATTTATGGCATCTTTCTCTGTAAATTTGAGGTTCTTGACCTCAGGGTCAAGGTCGACCTTGACCCTAACCCAGGGTCCAAATTTCAAGTTTCCAAGGTTTTCGAATGTTGGGCTTTGGAAAGATTTAATTACTGCTCTGGATCGGCTGTTTCAGACTCTGAAGTAATGACTCTTAAAATTATATTTAATATAGGTCCACTTCTAGGGGTATGAGACTAATTAGAATTTAATTCTCCTATGTCAGTCTCTCTAGAAGATTGTGCCCTAGACTTGTATATAAGGAAGCCTTTGTCCTCTCATTTTCTCTAAGATTGAAAAGACACAAGAATATAAAAAAAAATTGATTGAAAGATAATCTATGCATGATATACCAAAATCATTCAATAATTCAAGCATTCAAGTATCCAAGCATCCAATTCATCAAGGAGATCCATTGGTATCCATTGAAGGATTCAAGATCTATGGAGCTCTCTTATTGAAGATTTCTCCATCCACATCCATGAAAGCTTCTTCCTATTCCAAGATCCATTCAAGATTGGTGTTGAATATCTAAAGATAATTGATTTGATACATCCATTTGGATCATCCATACTTGTGGATCCAAGTATTTGAATCTGCCACAAGGGTTTCTATACAAGCAAGGTGAATTTGTTCTTTTACTTTGTTTATCTCTGCAATTTCAATTCTATTATAAGGTTAATTCCAAAATTAGGGTTTTACCAAGGCAAACCCCTCCCCCCCCCTCCCCCCTCCCCCCAACAAACAAAATCATTTTTTCTTGCAAATACAGGTGCAGAACAGCAAATTATGGAGCAAATTCAGATACCCTTTTTAGAAAACTTTCAGGATCTACGAACATAATTTCCGTCGGAGAAGTATAGGTCAAGGTCGACATAAAGGGGTGAAGTTGTGCCCCCATATTTGGGTCAAGGTTGACCTGACTTAGAAAAGAAAAATATTTCTTGGTTTTGTAGATCTCATAGTTTCAGTTCAGGATAGCGAAATCAACAATTTTTGAGACCATTTGACAAGGTTTTCACCATATTATTTTTCAAAGATAAGTACTTTTTATTTCTTCATTTCAATATTAGTCTTCTAGATTTACTTTTTAAATATTCTCAATTTATCTTTCCTAAACCCTCTTTTTGAAGAGGTGAGGGAGAAGTTAACCCAAGCCATTTATCTCCTTTGTATAGATCACAAATTGACACTTACCTTTGTGTTAATTGGGTCTCATTGGAGGATAAATCTTGTTTTGCTTCCTCTCCTTTTTATAGAGCATGGATCCACTTTCACCCCTATACATTTTGGTGAACCCGACAAGATTACCCCCTATCTTTTGTGGAATTAGATGCCCTATTGTATTTGTGGTGTTCAATTTCCTTTTCATGCTTATAGATTTCATTTGAATGCATTTGGATATATCTAGATCTATTTTCTATGTATTTCTTTATTCGTTATCATGTTGCACAAGTTGTTTCAAGTGTTTCCAAACATCCTTCTATAACTTTTGGGATTAAAAAACATCTTCCTCTTACCTTACCATTGCATGGTGTTACACCTAGAAAGACTTTATCTAGTGCATGTGATGTTTCTTTTTCCTCTCTTGTATTACCTTGTAAGGATATATTAGAGCATGAAGATGACTTTAATCTTTCTCTCCATTATATTTCTCTTTATGGAGATGAGTTGAGGATTGATGTTAATTCTTCTCCTAATATATGCCTTTTCTATGAGCCTACTTTAGAATATAATTTACCTTCTTTCCCCTTTAGGGATCAAGCTTTAGTGATTTATGGCACTCCTACAATGTGATTTATTGATAGGGATGATAATCCTCCTATTTGGGATGAACCTTTGGATTTGGATGTGGATTACTCTCTTCCTCATGAAGCCATTGTGGATGATTATAATTTTTGGGATGAACCCTTGGATAAAGACATTGATTTATCCCCTCCTTGTGAAGAATCTTTGATAGAAGAGGGTAATTTATTAATGGATGACATATTCATACATGATAGTGACTATTTTTCTAAAACACAATCCCCTTATGCAGACATTTTAGAGAAAGAAGAAGACATTATAGATGTTTTACCTCCATTTGGGATTCCTTCTAGTGATGAGGCGTTAGTAGAGAATGATATGAATTCCCTTAATGCTTTCTCTCTTAGTGATGATCTTATGGAGAATCAATATCCTTCCTCATCTCCTCCTAGGATGTCTTCTTTTCTTCCTTCTTGTGAATCTGTTTTTAGTGTTGAGACAACTAACATGGTTTATCCAAAACCCTTGTTGACTATCAAAGGTTTTCCTTGCATTACTATCAAAGGTAAACCTATGGAGTCTTTAGAGTCTTTCAATGATCAAGATTCGGTAGCTCACACCTATCGTACAAGGAATAACCATCAACCTAATCTGGTGGTTCCTACTTCTTTACCACCTTCTCAACCCATTCTTTCTCCACCCTGTCTTCCTAGAAAGGAGTATGATTTGATAAACCAATTGCGCATACCCCTACAAAGATTTCTTTATGGGAGCTTCTTCAAACTTCACCTACCTACCATGAATCCTTGAAAAAATCTCTAGCAACTCTTCCCACTCCACCTCCTAATCAAGAGAACATCAATGCCTTCTTACAGTGCATGCATGCTACCTCGAGTCCTCCTGACATTGTATTTACTCAAAAGGATTTACCTTCTAGAGAAGTACATAATCAATATGATGCTCTTATGGTTGTTGTTACTATCAATAAGAGTATCATTCATAGGACCTTGATTGATAATGGACCTGGGCTTAATATTTTTGGCATGGACATGCTCAAAGTGATTAAAGTTGATCTTTCAACTATTCAACCTAACAATGTTCCTATACGTGGCATTGATAACATTGACAAGAAAACTTTGGGCATCATTACCTTACCTATCAAAGTAGGTCTAGTCATCCTAAATACTCCTTTTCATGTTATGTCTGGACCTCTTAATTATAACCTCCTTTTGGGTAGACCTTAGTTGCATGAGATGCATGTTGTTCCTTCCACCCTTCGATGTAAAGTTTATTCACAACAACATGATAAATACACTTGATGTGGATGATGCACCAAATCCTTGTTTGAATATTCAAACCCACAATAGTCCTATTCCTAATAGTAATCCTTCTTCCTCTAAGGCTCTTCCTGGACATGATTGGGGAACCTTGGATTTTAATCATACCTTTATTGGAGAGTATAAGGTTTCTCATCTTGATTTTATGAAGCAACAAAGAGAGTTTGAACAATGAGCTTTTGCTTCTAATTCTAATGCCCTTCATAATAACTTTGTCGCTACTTCTACCCACTATGAATCTATCAAACCTACTAATGATGACATACTAACTACTGAAGTTCCATTGACTCCTTCTAATATGGCTTCCTGTTATGATCTTGGGTATCATTTACTAGTTAAACAAGGATTCCATGGTGTCATGCCCAAAATTTTTGCGCCCAAAAATGCAACAAATTTTTTTTTTAAAGATTAGGCAATGCCTAAAGGGTCACAATCAAGGGTTTACTAATCGTAATAAGTTAGAACTGCACCTATATAGGATTACTGGGTTGAATTGTAATGATATGATTTGAAGGGTCAGGGGGTATCATGTCATTAAGTCAACATCCCTCAACCCTAAATCGGAATAATTAAATATAGTTTTAGGTTGAATGAGTTCTCTAGGAGGGGTAGCATAAACCATTGCAAAGTTGTACCGTGACGACTTCCAGAAGATGAATCTACCAAATGTTAATAAATTCCTATTGACTAGACAAACTAATGATTTTGACACTAGATAATACCTATAACACTTAAAATTCAACTTTACAAGTGTTCCCATAATAATACTATTTTTACGGAGGCCATTATACTGGCCACATATAATGGTCCCATAAAAATAGCATTATCGGCTTATTTATTAAATAAAGACATTATCTTGACTATTTAATTAATGGTTATGTTAAATTTGTTTTCATATAATAACTTATAATTTAAATCCCAAGGCTAGAAAATCTAGTTAAGAGATTATTCAGAATTTATTGTCGAACCTTAAATTTCAATAGTTCCATTAATATTTTAATACACTGGATTCTTGATTTACAACTAATCCTCATTTAAAAGATGAACTCAAAGAAAATAATAATATTTAAAAATTTGTTTGTTGAGTACGACTATACCATTATAGTAATTATTTAAATCAACTAGCTTATAGAAGGTCACTTTCTAGAGTTTTCTGATAGTTATTAACTAAGTGTAAAAAGGAAATTTATTAATTTAATCAAATTCCCTCAATGTTATTTCGCAAGTCATAATATATTCACCCTCTAATTATTTTCTAAAATTAACTTATTTAACAATAAAATTAGTTCTTAACATAGCATAATTATAATACCCTTTTAAAAACAATTAGATAAATGTTTCCCATTAAAAGGTACTCCAATACAAAAAGGGAAAAGAAATAATAACTTAAAAGCAAAAAAAATTTTTCCTCTCATTTTGAAATCCCTAACCCTAATTCAAAATTAGGGTTAGGGTCCAAGTATGAGGTGACCCAAACACTTACTTTTCTTAGATTCTCTTCTTTATTATACTCTCCCTCCCATCTACAAACCCTAATCTCTTTTTTTATTTACTTATGCAACTGTGCAGGTGTGGCAACCATGAGAGGAGACAAAGAAAAACTCCCAAGAGCCTATATTTATATCTTAATATATACATATACTTGCATTTCTGCAAGTGTGTATATATATATATATGCAATTGTTATTGACTAGCTGCAGGGTTTTTAAAGGGCGGTGGCCGACCTGCATGAAAGCCGCATTACAAAATGGGGTGGGCATGCTTGTTTCTTTAGCGCCTGGCCATGGAGGAATGTGCGGTAGAATGGCCCTGTGGTGGTGCCGCCCCCACAGAGAAACCACAGTCGGTGGCACTGCCACCGCTATGGTGGCAGCTGTGGTGGTTGCACCCACCACAGGGTGGGGAGGAGCCGCGACTCTCCCCCTCTTTCCTTTAAATAGAGCCCGTGGGGTTGCGGTGGCTTCGGCCGCCCCTCCCCAAAATTTTTTTTTTAATTTTATTTATTATTTTTTTTTGTTTATTAAATTAAAAACACTTTAATATATATATATATATATATATATATATATATATTGAATATGAGTACATTTACATGGTAAGAATCTATGCAGTAAAATTAAAAAAAAATCAGAACAACAACTATGATAATGTAGATTTTCAAATTTAATAACTTCTTTTCTACTTAACATATAGAAGCATAAATGAGTTGTTTGTGTATATATTTTGTTGTTATTTTTATTCTCCCCTTTTTTTTTCTTTAAGTATGGAGAGCTATTTAAAATGACTTCTAATGTTTTAAATGCTTTATATGGCTATAATACATAAATCTGATTAAACTTAAAAGTACCTACAACAGCAACAAGGAAACAATAACAAATATTACAACTTGGAAGATAGAAGCTAACAAGAAGGCAGAGTTGACTATGAGTCTTGTATAAATTTTATTTTTCCTTTGCTATTATCATTATGATCTATAAACTAACTAGGACAATATCCTTAGGCAGAATTATCTTTTATTTAACTCTCAATATTGCATCAAGTAAATCTTTATGGCCCAAAGAAAGTTAAAAATAACCAAACATATCTAGTCGTATATTTTTCTTAACTTAAAAAAAATACATCAAGCTTTCAAGACACATAGCTCTAGATTTAAGAAAGAAGCTTCTTTTATTCAAGTGCCTAATAATAAAATATGCAAGTTCATATCTGATTTATCCCTTCAAAAAGGCCACATGGATACACATTTAAAACCACAAGCCTCTTCATACCTTCCTATTATTGCCTCAAAGGCCTTTACAAGAACATGAAGAGATGTACATAGTAAACACTGCTCTTTCTTCCAAATACAACTCTAAGGCTCCAAAGTAGCTCCAACTTCACCAAATCTGCAAAAAAAATGAACAAAACAAGGAAAATGCATGGGACCATGGGCTTCTCACCACCCAACCTAGGCCTCTTAAGAGGCCACCCCCAAGCTTGGGGAACCAAACAAAGGAGGGATACAAACATGCAAACAAGAACAAGCAAGAAACATTCACAAAAATCCCTACCAAGGCTTTGCACAATGGGTTTCTCAATAACCCTATATGGGGTGAAGTGGACCAAATACCCAAGGGAGAAGGCCAAACCCAAGACTCATAATCCAAGCCCTCACATGGATTTCCAAACACTTTCCTTTCCAAAATCAAACCAAGTTTATCATTATGCCCTTATGACCCCCAAAAGAAGAAACAACAAGGGAGGCTTCATGGAGCCCATAATCCATGATTTTTTCCTCTCCTCCTTGAGGAGAGACTCTACACCAAGGGCTATCAAAACTCCTTCACCCCCAAGGCTACTCTTCCCTCCCAAGGGTGATTGACCCTTGAGACTCCCATTAACAAACATATACAAGGGGAATGCAAAAAACAAATACTCACATCAACAACAACAACATAACATTTACTACAAGCTCATAACTACAATCCTTTCACAACATTCATCAACTTGCAAGCACAAAGTAAAACTACAAGAAAAGATTTGCAATAAGTCCACCAACCTAGATCCAAGCTTAAGGCAAGATATTTGTAGAAGAGCTCCATTTTAGCCTAAATCCTCCTTTTCAAGTAACCAACTCTAGCTATGTCTCTAAGTTAGAGAGTGGATGTTCAAACTCTCCAACATGGAGAGTCTCCACTAAAAAGCCACTAGAAAACTCATGGGGAGAAGGAAAGTCCTCTAATTGTTCCCTCTTCCCTAAATTCTTACACCTTTCTAAAAATGGATCCAAAAAGGGGAACTCCAAAAAGGTGAATAATGTCTTTGCACAAAGATGGAAGGGTTGTCTATCCAAGGTCAAGCCTCATAAGAGTTGATTTTCGTTCAACTTGGGAAACCAACTTTTTGGAAGGGTCACATGGTCAACCAAAGGCTATCCTATGGTTAAAATGGCCCTTATCTATTGGTATAACAAGTGGGCTACCTAAAAATGACCCCAACACACCCCTAGGCACTTTCTAACCCCTCCAAAAGACCACTATAAGAGTACTTTCAAAATTCTAATGAGATGACCACACCCCTATCCCCAAAACCAAGATAAGCATATGGGGATTCACTAATGTACTTACCTAGGTAGGTGGACCATCATTCCCAAGTTGACATGTCATGGCCTTAAGTACAATTCACAAGTGTCAGATGACACACACAACATTTACACATCACTAGGCCATGTCATATCCACTTGGGCAAAAATCACAAGGAAATAAGAAAATACATTCAAGGACCACATTTCCAAAATCAACCATATACATTTATGAATTAAATCATGATACAATGAGGTCTTGACTCTCATTAGACGCAACCTTGGTTCAAACTGAGTTCACATATTCCTATGTTTGGTTCCCCGGATAAAATACCATGGTCTCATACCTGCACACTCAATTCAAATATCAGTAGTCCAAGGAGATAAATATATATATCATAAAGGAATAAGTAATATTCAAAACTTAAGGAAAACATCAACATACTAAGTTTATTACTTAAGATCACAAGAATATAATAATTTCATTTTACGCATACAACATAAGGTAAGATTCACATTGCATGATACCTAAATATAATATCCATTTATAATAATTATCCTATCATCAAGAGCCCATAACATAATCATAATTTATTTCCAAATCAATTGTCTCAAAAATAAATTTCCATAATAGAAACATAATATAGTCCATAAGGTGCATCATAAAGTATCATGTGTCCAAAATCCAAAATGATCAATCCATGACATAAAGCATAAAATCCATGAGGTCCATAGTGCATCAAAATGTAAAGTTTCATATGCTAAATCTATCATAAGTAGAAAAACTAGAAATATACTATGGGGTTCGGGGTGAGGCCTCACATCCTCCCCCCCTAGGCTTGAACTTCCTCCTGGAGTTCATCAAAAAGATGGGGATACTGAGATCTCATTTGCACTGCGTCCTCCCATGAAGTTGTAACCTCATCATAGCAATCCCACTAAACCCTAACCTAGTCTAGCTCTCGACCTCGTAGGCCTAGCGTCCACCATTCCAAAATACGAATAGGCTGCAATGCTAGCTTCCCATCTGACTCCACTTGTAAGGCA
Organism: Thuja plicata; assembly: GCA_018584345.1. Lineage (NCBI taxonomy): Eukaryota > Viridiplantae > Streptophyta > Pinopsida > Cupressales > Cupressaceae > Thuja > Thuja plicata. Next base: position 5,459,632 of record MU225127.1, on the reverse strand, counting down.
TCCCAATCTATCACGTGAGACTCATCATAAATATATTTACTCAAAATAGAAACATGAAACACATCACGGATGTGTGATAGGCTAGGTGGCAAGGCTAGATAGTAGGCAACTGGTCCTATCCTCTCCAATATCTCAAATGGTCCCACAAATTGAGGTGTAAGCTTAGAGCCCTTTCCAAAATGAATTGGACTCTTATGAGGCCGCACTCTCAAGAAGACCCTATCTCTGACCATGTATACCCGATCTGTCCTTTTTGCATCGACATACTTCTTCTGTCAATCTTGTGCCTCTAGTTAACATTGCCTAATTAAGGCTACCTACTACTCCATTTCTAGGACTAGCTATGGTCCAATGGTAACCCTGTCCTCAATCATATCCCAACTCAAAGGTGTCCTGCAAGGTCTATCGTATAGTGCCTGATATGGTGGCATACCCAAGAATGAATGATGCCCATTATTATAGGAAAACTCTAATAAATGTAAATACTCCTCCCACTTGACTTGATGGTCCATAACATATATACAGAGCATATCCTTGAGAACCTAATTTACCCTCTCTGTCTGACCATCTATCTCTGGGTGATACATTGTGCTAAAATTAAGCCTGGTGCCCAAAGTTGTCTGTAATTCTCTCCAAAAAGATGATGTGAAGAGAGAATCCCTATCCGAAATGATCTTCTAAGGAATGTCATGTATTCTGAAAATATCTCTCAAGAAAACTTGTGCCACTACTGGGGCCATAAAAGTGGTATGGACGGGTGAGAAGTGGGCAACTTTGGTCAACTCATCAACTGTCACCAAGATGGCATCATGGCGTCGAGATGACATAGGGAGACCAACAATGAAATCCATGGATATAACATCCCACTTCTACATAGGTACCTCATGAGGCTAAAGGAGCCCTCCAGGATGACCATGCTTAGCCTTAACCGTCTGGCATTCAAGACATCAGGCTACTAACTCTGCAATGTGTTGTCTCATTAACGGCCAATGATAGAGTTGTCTCAAATAAACATGCATCTTCTTAACTCCAGGATGAGCTACATATGGGGCTCTATGAGCCTCTAGAATAATGGTGTTACGCAAATTCCTGGAGGAAGGCACATAGATGTGTCCTCTATGACGTAGTAGTCCATTGGATTCCAAGGAATACTCAAAGAATCTCACCACAAGGGGCCTCTGAGAGCGGATCAATTGACAAACCTCTACATACAACTCATCCTCCCACAAATGGTGTAGTATACGATCTCTCAAGTCTATACCGGTGATCATGGATGATAACTCATGTTGCCTCCTACTCAAGGCATCAGCGACCATATTCTCCTTTCCTTTGATATAATGGACATCAAAGTCATACTCACATAAGAACTCCATCCACCTCCTCTGCCTAACGTTAAGGTTTGGCTGAGTGAATATATACTGCAAACTCTGATGGTCTGAATGAAGCTCAAATCGATGTCCCAAGAGAAAGTGTCACCATCTCACTATTGCATGCACTACTGCCGCAAGCTCAAGGTCATGGGTAGGGTAATTGAGCTCATGAGTCTTAAGTTTTCTAGACTCATATGTTATAGCTCGCCCATCCTGCATAAGTACTACCCCCAAACCATCCAAGGATGCATCCATACAAACCACAAAGTCTGCTAAAGGCTCAGGCACTGCTAAAATAGGAGCGTTGGTAAGTTATTTCTTGAGTTCCTGAAAGGCCCTCTCGCTGGTGCAGGATCACACCTAACTCAAACCCCTAGCTCCTTATTTCTGGCATGTACTAACTCTAGCCAAGTTAGGAGAGTGTGTGTGGACCTTAGAAGGTCATTTTTTTTCCTAAGATGGATATGACTAGGTCAATCCATGTCTAGCTAGGTTTCTTAGTTGGTTTCCTGATTGTTGATTAACATTGTCCATCAGTGAACACTATTTGCTAACACCATCGGTTAACACTATCTGCTAACACCATCGGCTAACACTATTTGCTAACACCATCGGTGAACACTATCTGTTAACACCGTCGGTGAAAATTGTTTGCTAACACCATCGGTTAACACTATCTGCTAACATCGTTGGTTATCACTGGCATGGATTTAGACTAGTGGTCAGTTTTGCATTATTGTTGGTCGGTAAAGTCAATCGTAACGGCCTGCGAGAAGTGAATCTTTTCTTTTATGGACAGTATGGTCAGTTGTAACGGTTCCTAAAAAGATGCTTGTGAATATGTGGGTAGTTAGGGGTTGTTTCAATGAGAGGATGATTATTAATAACATCCCAAGCCTTCATTTTAGAGATGTTAGAGGGTAGAGACTGAAAAAAGAAGAGAAGCTACAGGAAATCATAGAGTTGCAGATTATTGTACTGTTTTGTTTTGTTTCTAAAAATGAGAAGTTGTACATAGTGTGTTTAGTGGATATCAAGTTTCTTTGTGGTTCATTTTGCATGCAAGTAGATTAGTTACTTTATTTTCTATTTTGTAAGTTCTTAGTTCTTCACCCATTCTGGGTTGTAAGCAGTAATGGCCCCTCGAGGTTCTTGAATCCATGGTGAGAGTCATGTGTTGGGATGGAACTTGAGAGGAGCCCTTGTACATAGTTTCATTTTTGTTTTTTGTAGGAGAAATAACAACAAAGAGTCTGGAGATCTTACCCTAGGCAAGCTTGGTAATAGTCTGGCTAGGGAAGAGAATGGGAACAATGTTCTGAAAACATTGGTTGAATGAATCTATTTGTGTAGGTTCAGCAAGAAGAAGATGAAAAGCACTTTAATGGGGACTGAGTCTTGAAGAGGAGGTGAAGCTAGGAGTGACTCACCTTAGTGTTAGGGTTGTGAATACCCTAAGAGATCTAGGAGAAAGATCTCAGAACAAATCCAAGCTAGTTCTGTAGCAGCAACAAGAATTTTATCCACATCAGATTGGTATCAGAGCTTAAATTGATTGGGCTTGTGGTAGATGTTCTAGCCAACAATATCAGTAGGTGAAAACAAGATGGTCACCAATGCAGAGCTTGCAAAGGAAGTAGATCAACAAAAGAGAGTGATAGAGGATCAAAGGGAAAGGAGTAGACTCCTTGAAGAAGCCCTAGATGAGATGAAGGTAAAACTTCAAGAAGTTGTAGATGCAACAAAAAGCAAAGATGGAGATAAAGTCAGCAGTAGCAAAGGGAAGCAGAAAGTTGATGAAGAAGACTTGATACCTGAACTAGACCCTCCAATGAATGAGGAGACATTTCTAAATGCTCTTAGAGCCCTAGGAGGCAAGAGGCTTGAAAGAATTCCATTCTTTAACGGAAAAATGGACAGTGAACTAGTTGTAGAATAGATAGAAGGTATCAAGAATCATTTTGAATGTGAGGGCATAACTAAAGCACAGAAGGTAAAAGTTGCAAAGTCAAGGTTAAGAGGTTCAGCATTAACATGGTGGAAATACCTCCAAGAAGAGAGGGAGAAGATGGGTAAGCATCTAATTTTGAATTGGAAGACCATGATAAACAAGGTAAAGGAGCAATACATACCTGAGGATTATGAAATCTAGCTACACAAGAAGAGGCAGAGTTTGAAGAAAAAATATTTGGATGTGGCTACATATACTGAAGAATTCCAGAAGTTGTGCTTCAGGTCAAGAGTCCAAGAGGATGAGAATATCAAGGTAGCTAGGTATCTTGGAGGCCTAAAATGGAATATCCAAGAGGAAATCAGTTTGTGGTCTCCCACAACCGTCCATAAGTGTTTCCAACTTGCATTAAAAGTGGAAGAGAAGAACAAAAGGAAATCAGAATCAAACTTCAAAGGAAGAGGAAGAGGTAGAGAAAGAAGAGGAAAAGGAGGCTATGGTGGAAGAGGATCAGATTTAAGGCAGAAAAGTGAGAAAAAGCTCACTGAAAATCAGGAAGGAAACTCAAGTAGAGGAGGTTCCAGCAGAGGTAGAGGTTCTAACACTAGTTGGAGAGGAAGGAGCAGTAGAAATCAAGGAAGAGGAGCATCCTACTTTTTGACCATGAAGTGCTACCACTGCAATCAGCTAGGGAATCCTACCTATAGGTGTCCTAAAAAGGGTTCTACTTCTCAAGGAGGTGGAAAAAGAGTTAACTATGTCCAAGAAGAATCAAGTTGCAGCAGCAAGCCATTTGAGGTACCATTAGAATTAGAAGGAGGTGAGAACCTCATGATGAGGAGGACCTTAATCAGAGAGCCAAGAAAAGAATAACCAAGCCAAAGGAGAGCACTCTTTAGACTAAAGTGCAAGATTATGGGAAAGGTGTGTAGAGTCATTATTGATTCAGGCTCAACTGATAATATCATTTGTGAAGAAGCAGCCAACAAGTTAAATTTGAAAAGGATTCCACATGAAAACCCATACAAGGTTACATGGCTCAACAAAGGACAACATGTGTTTGTAGGAGAACAAGCATGGGTTGAGTTCACCATTGGCAAGTATAAAGATAGAGTTCTATGTGACATTCTTCCCATGGATGTGTTAGGGATTTTTCTTGTATGAACCACAGTGCTTGAAATAACTATTTGAACACCATGCTTCCTAATACTGATTCAGGGACAAGAAAAGCCTAATTGCTAAGGAATGGATAAGATCCTTCTTCGTTTTTGAGCTCCACATATGCTCAGGCAGGTTTTACCTTGAAAGATTACTGTTATCACAGTATTTATTAATGTGGACACTGATTTGTCATGTATCTCTATTGAACCAACTTTATAAAATACCATGTAAATGATCAAGCATAATCACATACAAGATATAACCATATAAACCATGATCCTTAATATAGCAAAAACCAGTGATACAAGGATTTCAATCCTTCTTCCTTTTCTTGTAGGAGGGTTAACCTAGTTGATTCACTCTTCAAGGAATCAATAATATGGACTATGTCCTGCTGACAGAGGTCCTTTAATAAATTCAGCTTATATGTTCTTAGTAACAAGTGTATTTTGATTAA
>MU225127.1:5419806-5437557 GCA_018584345.1 Thuja plicata | reverse complement strand
GAATGTTTTGCTCTCTGAAATCATCTATGAAACTTAGTCCTCTCCTTGAAAGGAACTCATAAATAATTAGACAAACTACCTTGTAGCTGGTGTATTTCAAATTCCTTACAGGTGAAACACACTAGAGAAGAAACAGAATGCAAAGAGACAAGATAATATGAAAGAGGGAAAACCACACTGTATTCTATTACTGTATTCTGCTTCAACACATCCAAACAATAAGCTTTGATGAATATACAAAGACACAAAAGTATAACTTACAATAAAATTTCCACAAGACCAACTGGGACCTGCTCTGGGCATCTGTAGGAAAAAACCAGAATAGAGCAGAGGAAAAGAACCCTTACAACTGAGAAAAGAGAGAAAGATATAGAAGAAGGAGAAACCCTAAAAATCTGTCTAGGCAAACACCTGTCCTTCTCTCAAATCCAATTTTTACTCATTCCTTCTTTTCAAAATATCTGATTGAATTAATCAATTTTCAACTCCACTTGTCTGAGAAAATATCTGACAAATCTTTAAAATATCTCTTCAATTCATCCACTGAGAAGTCCATCCAAATCTGATCTCACTTGCAAAATATCTCTGAAATCCAGTCATATCTCTCTTTGAAAATCTGATTTCAAAAATCCTCTGGAAAGCTCTTTCAAATTTGACTTGTGTAATTAAAAAAATACAAACAATTTGTCTCACCTTCCTTTGTGCAAGTCTAATTGTGTTTTCAAAATTTGATATTTCCACGCCTGATAAAATCTGATTTATCCCCAATCTCTGAAAAGTCTGATTTCCAATGTCTCTAAAAACCTTCGAGAATAATCATATGGATACTTGCAATAAAACTATTAAATTCCCTATTGAAATTATCTCTGTGCACATTTAAAAATCCTTGAAAACCTCAGTTTTATACATATTTTAGCCAGAAAACACCAGATTTTGACACGTGGCATGCTCCTATTCACTATTAAAAATTGTGCTTAACTCATTTTTAACCTTAGTTTCATCCGGTGACCATGCGACTAGCATCCATCTGTTAACTTCATCTGGCGACCCGGTGACCAGCGGCTAACTCCCTATCGCGACAGCTATCCTTAGCATCTAGCTACTTCGCGACTAACCGCTAGCGGTCAGTCGCGAAGTCTCAGTAATCTGGCGGTTATCCTCAAACTGTCTCCCGACTGGGTGACTAACCACTAGCGGTTAGTCGCCAGATCTCTGAACTTCGGTGGTTAACTATGATTTTACTCCTGACTGGGCAACTGGGGCATTCCACAACCGGGCGACCATGCACATCTAGCGACATCGCGACCAACGGCTTCGTTCATTTTCGTCAAAATTTCCTTACCTTCAAATTTCAGGCATGGAAACCAAGGCAGTCAGATGAGGGTGCGCACGTGGATAGCCTTCTCTTTCAACTTCAAATTCATTAGTTCTTGCTTTTGCATATAAAGTCTTCATTTTACCTTCCCCGGATGAATGTGGGATATATCATTTTACAGTTTTTAAATCATTTTTGAATTTCACTTCAAAATACTATGCAGAGCCTCTGAAATTTGACCCCCAGCCCTCAAAGGCCTGCCAAGAGCCTCTGGGCTCTCATTCTTACCTTGGATGTTAGTGTTTTTGTATATAAACACCAAAAAAGTCCTTTGCACAAACAATATGGGACATTGGAATTTCACTATTTTTGCATTTTTGCTGAAAGTGTGAAGAGAGTTGCTCATAAATGGCATTGAAAATATGCAAACGAAGGCCATGGTCATCTTCCAGAAGTCAAAATGCCCCTTTCTATGGATTCACATCTGCAAAATCTGCTTTAAAACTCTTCAAAATATCAAACCATTCCACCATTTTCTATTGCAGACTCTGTGTTTTTCATGTTTTTGGTTTTTCCTGGGTGCTGCTCATCAATGGAGCTATCTGGGCGTGAAAGAACAGCACCAATGGCCTCCATGGATCAAGGTGCCTCTTCCTATGGAGTCCAAAATGCAGATTGATCTTTTAAAATTTTCAATAAACTTTTCCCAATTTGCTAACGCATACTCACTGTGGTTTCATCTTGCAGATTTTCAAAAGAAAAAAACACTTAAAAAGACTTCCTCCAATGCCATTGCATGCTTCAAGTAATTTCTCTGTGGAATGTGGCTTCATGCCTATGGATTGCATCAACTTGGAAGTATTCTATCCAATAGTTCACACCCTCTGTCTATGGTTGTTGCTGTGCTGATTTCTAGCAAAGAAAAACATTAAAAACTGCCCCCTCCAATCTTCATTGTCTGCCCAAACTGCTGGGAATGCTAAGGTTTAAGGAAATCATTCACAACAATACCAATTCCCCTAAATGTCTGCAGWTTTAATGTTTTCTAAAAACATAATCCCCTCATAGCAATTAGCGCAGGAAATAGTGCATTAAAGTTTTAATCTTTTTTCCTTTTAAAACTTTCAAAACATAATATATCATCTCTTCATTGTTTGCATTGATTACTCCACATTTAATGTGTTTGCAGACTCAATTCCATTATGTCTGGTCTTCATTACTTAGCACAAGCCGCATATCCCCCCTTTGTTCATGGGTTTGGTGGATACCCGGTAGAATGATGTGGTGATCCATTCAGAACATAAAAGATACCAGACAGATGGCATTGATTGTTGCCTCGTATTATTTGAAATCCCTCCTGCACTATTTCCTTTTGCCTACATCTTAAATTTCAAAGCTTGAAAACAAACTGGTGGCACTTATAATCATTTCGACACTTATGCAGTTTGATCACAACTACGGCAACTGGCCTTCGGAACTGTCTTTGAAAACTGACATAATGATTTGATCAAACCTTGCCCTCTGATAGGCACATTCTATAATCTATAAACTATCATTCCCCAAAATGGAATCTCATGACTGTACCCGAGTTGAAAGATATTACCCTTTGAAATTGCCATTTTTATTCTATTCCTGCAAACATACTGTCAAAAATGATTTTAATCGTCGTAATTGATTTTAAAAGGCTGACAAATGGATTAATAGGGGGCTCAAATCTAAACTGAAAGTATTATGTCAGCTTTGCAAGACAATGCAAAAATAAATTCATCAAAAGAATCAACCGGCCAAAATTTATTCACTGGCAAAGTAGGGCATTTCAATTTTCAGGAAAACACACTTTGTAGAACTGAATACACTTTGTGAAAATTGCAAATGGAGTGAGCCTGGAAACTTGGTCAAACGGATTGGTAGGAGTCTATAAATCTTTAGGTAGGTACACTCCTATGTTTACAATATGAGGGACAACTCAATTATCCAAAATGTTTACCCGGGTATAGATTTTCAAGACCTCAAAGTAGGTCACTTACCAATTCTGCATTTGAAAACACAGGAAATCAGATTTAATCACTATCAGAATGGTTCTTGAAAACTTGTCATCTGATTTCATAAAGATTTACAGACTGGAAGATATGGAGTGTGTGACCACTGGAACACAGTAGAAAAGGAATTTTCTCAATTGGGTGAATTGGTCAAAAGTTATAACATGTCAAACTGGGCTATTCAGATTTCTAGACAAGACAAAAATGCAGACAGTTCATGAACAACCAACTTTGGGAAGTATGAAAACTTATCAAACGAATTCGGAATGACCTGGGATCTAAAACATAAGCTCTTTGATATTCATGCTAAACATTCCCAAAGTGGCAAACTATGAAACTCAACAGGGTGTAATACTCAGAAGCAAAGTAGGCTCCGGACAACAAATTGACACATTGGCAAAATGCAGAATTAGGTGACCCCCTCAAAATGACTAATCCCTAAACATGTTAGAATTGGAAATCAGGAGCTGGGACCCATTGCACACATCAAATCAAAGGCATTAAAGCCTCTTCCAAATTTTTATCTTATGAAAATCAACCGAGCACCTTTTTCAATCACTAGCACTGAGCCTTCTTACACAATTTTTCAAGGGTACTCACTTTTGCTCAACTGAAAAAATTAACACAGCCACTCCAAATTTGTTCCAAATTTAGGAGTACCAAAAATACCTAAATATAATATCCATTTCTAATAATTATCCTATCATCAAGAGCCCATAACATAATCATAATGTATTTCCAAATCAATTGTCTCAAAAATAAATGTCCATAATAGAAACATAATATAGTCCATAAGGTGCATCATAAAGTATCATGTGTCCAAAATCCAAAATGATCAATCCATGAAATAAAGCATAAAATCCATGAGGTCCATAGTACATCAAAATGTAAAGTATCATATGCTAAATCTACCATAAGCAGAAAAACTAGAAATCTACGATGGGGTTCAGGGTGAGGCCTCACACACTGTCAAGGATGTGGTAAGCATAAATAGGATATTGAAATGCCCTTATAGAATGGGGGGTATGAGAATTCTTATGGATTGGGATTTAATCCTCAACAACACATCAATGTTAACAACATCTCAAATAACACTTCAAAACATGATGAACCTATGAAGGAATTTAACCAAGAAGTTCTTTTGCCTAAACTCCTTCATGCTAAGATGATTACTAGATGTAAACACAAAAAGAAATGTAGTCCACACTTGAAGCCTCTTCCTTTTTGTTTGTATCATAGATTTCACAATCACTCTATTAATGAATGTCAAGATTTACATTATATGATTAGGCAGCTCATTGATAGTAAAGTTATTTATATATCATGTGGCAATAAGTTATATTTCAATCCTGTTTTCTCTAAATAACATTTATGTTCCTATTATGGAACTCCACATTGTGTAAACAATGTTAGCCTAATCCTTGGGGCCTTGTTTTCTTGCATAGTGTTGTGAGTGATATAATAGGTCCCCTTTCATTCTTGTTCCTACGCTTGGGGAGCAAGGATTCCATCTCCTTCTTTTCTGTCTTTCTTGGATCCACTTTTCCCTTGGTTAAGCAGTATCTATCTATTATGTGATATCCAATCATACATGAAAATTTTGGTTTGCATTGAGGATCTTTGTCCTTGATCATAACCTATTTCGTTGTTTAACATTGGATTTCCATGGTTGATAAATCTCTCACCTTGGAAACTAAATAGTGTGTTATCCCTCACAAGGGTTACTTTTTCACTTCTTGCATTATATCTTTTTGCATTCATCCCTTCCATGGCCTCATAGGATTTGTGACCTTCTTGGCTTGGACTGGGTGTTGTCTATAGATATTTTCTTGATGTTGTTAAAGAAGGTTTTATCCTTGTTCTTTTATTTCCTTAAAATGTCAAAATAGTATGTATTTTGTCATCTTAAGGGGGGGCATATATACGGCCTCCCTCATTCTATATTATGCATTTTTGTTCTAAAATTTTGTTTTGCAACATGCTAAATCCTCAAAGTTAATGCACATAAGTTACTAAATCTTGAAGAGATACGTATTTTACAAATGTATTCCATGGTGATATGAGGATATGGATCCATGGGTACTTCATAAAATATATCATAAGACGCACTACATACATGCACAAAGATACCAGAAGGCACACAAATTTATGGGGTGACTATCAAGTGCTTGCTTGGTGGGCTATCCTATCCTTTTTGTGGTTCATAGTGAGATACACACATCTTACTGGGTGAGCTAGCCACTCCTCTCTCTTTTTATTTGACTGGTGACATCTCTCTTATTGTAATATTGAGTTTGACAAAGACTTGAGTCCTTTGGGGCTTGAGGATTGCTTTGTCCCTTTGATTTCAAAAAGATTATCTTTTCTTTGTGATCTACTTTACCAAGAGTTTGCATCGAGTCCATACTCTTTCTATAGTGGGGGATAAATGTATCATCGAAAATTGGAAGCACTTCCATTTTGGACTAGTTTATCCCTCTGAGTAAGTAGTTTGGGGTCATGTCAAACACCTTGAATGGGTCTTTGACTTAGATCTGGCTTTTCCCTTGTTCTGCCTTATTTTCCAATTCTCTCCAGCCTATTTCTGGCATTCTTCTTTGTAAATTTGAGTTTCTTGACCTCAGGGTCAAGGTCGACCTCGACCCTGACCTAGGGTCCAAATTTCAAGTTTCCAAGGTTTCTAGATGTTGGGCTTTGGAAATATTTAATTCCCGCTTTCGGGTTGACTGTTTCAAACTCCGAAGTAACGAATCTTAAAATTATATTTAATATAGGTCCACTTATAGGGGTATGAGACTAATTGGAATTTAATTCTCCTATGTTGGCCTCTCTAGAAGATTATGCCCTAGACTTGTATATAAGGAAGCCTTTCTCCTCTCATTTTCTCTAAGATTGAAAACACACAAGAAGATAAAATAAATCGATTGAAGGATAATATATGCATGATCTACCAAAAGCATTCAAGAATTCAAGCATTCAAGTATCTAAGCATCCAATTCATTAAGGAGATCCATTGGTAGCCATTGAAGGATTCAAGCTTTATGGAGCTCTCTTGTTGAAGATTTCTCCATCCACATCCATGCAAGCTTCTTCCTATTCCAAGATCCATTCAAGATTGGTGTTGAAGATCTAAATATAATTGATTTGAGACATCCTACATTATACATCCATTTGGAGAATCCATACTTGTGGATCCAAGGATTCGAATCTACCACAAGGGTTTCTATACAAGCAAGATGAATTCGTTCATTTAATTTGTTTATCTCTATAATTTCAATTCTATCATAAGGTTAATTTCAAAATTAGGGTTTGACCAAGGCAAACCCCTCCCCCTTAACAAACAAAATCATTTTTTCTTGTAGGTACAGGTGTGGAATAACAAATTACAGAGTAGATTTGGATACCCTTTTTGACAAACTTTCAGGATCCACGAACAGAATTTCTGTCAGAGTAGTGCAGGTCAAGGTCAACATAAAGGGGTTTAATTGCACCCATGTATTTGGGTCAAGGTAGACCTAACTTAAAAAAGAAAAATATTTCTTTTTTTGGTAGATCTTACAGTTTTGGTTCAGGATCGACAAAAATCAACAGTTTCTATGACCGTATGATAAGGTTTTCAGCAGATTCTTTTTTGGAGATAAGTACTTTTTATTTCTTCATTTCAATATTAGTCTTCTAGATTTAATTTTCAAATATTCTCAATTACTCTTTCCTAAACCCTTTTTTTGAAGAGGTGAGGGAGAAGTTAACTCAAGCCATTAATCTCCTTTGTATAGATCATGAATCGACACTTACCTTTGTGTTAATGGGGTCTCATTGGAGGATAAATCTTGGTATTCTTCCTCTCCTTTGTATAGAGTGTGGATCCATTTTCACACCCTATACAATAATATATATAGGAAAATCACATATTTTAACCTTGCATAGTATATTTCTTACCAATTTTCACTCACAACTCAAATTAGCATAGCTAATTCAGTTTTGTTCATTTTAAAGTGAAAGGTTTCATCTTATTTCTTATTTTTCTTAAATAATTTACATTTTTTAAGTCAAAATAAGAAGTTTATTTGATCTATGATATGCATTGTTTTTTAAGGGAAAATTAGTTGTCATTAAAAGTGCTTCATATAGAAAGAAAGATATACAAATGAAGAGATTATCATTCATTTTGCAAAAAATACTTTACAATGTTCCAATTCTTGTTGCAAAAGAGATATACAACTAAAGTTTGCAAATACAACATCATTGGAATGGAAAGATAAATTAAAGACCCACACAAACTATTGGATTTGGATAGAATGATGAAACATAAATTAAAACATGCACAAAAGTCAAGATATAGAGAAGGGAAAAAGATCCATCATTGCCAGTTGAATGGCAGACTGTGGTTAGATTTGAAAGAGACTTCTTGCAGTCAGCTTTCCCCATGTCTCAAGGTACCTATAGGGTAATGAGAAAATATTTTAGATCTTGAGATCTAATTCCTATCTCTATAAATCAATGACTATACATGCATAATGTTAGGTGCACCTATAGAATAATTAGAAAGGAAAGTGAAGGAACAAATATGAACTTCAAGTTTAATTAACGAGTTTGTTTCATGTGCAAAAGTAGGTATACATTTATTATTAGTTGGCATGTGGCATAAATGTGGCTCCCACAAGGCTCGAGCCTAACATGCCAATGAATAATAAATATACAGCTGAAAATTACAATGCAAATCAACATTAAAGGTAGTAAACTATTAAAAGGACATACCATTATGGTATGAAATCTTTTAGTTCAAATACTTCAAGGTTAAGAATCAACATTTATCATGAAAGGAACTACTTCAAACATGACAATAAGTAATATGGATAAAAGAAAAATGCATAAAGGGACATTCCTCTTTGTCATTATAGAAATAGATCCCATTGACACCCAAGTCGTGACAGATTATAGAGGCCTAAGTCACAGTAATACATTATAAATACACAATAACCTCAAGGCATTAAATATATAGTAAACATCAATGAGACCATAAGGAGGATAAGTAGGTGCATGGCATGACAACATCATTGAATTCATGAAGGGAAGTCTTAAGGATCTCCTACAAAAGTACAAGACAAAGATTCAAGAGTATAAAAAAAGACTCTAATGATGCTAAGACAATGAACAATATGAAAAGCATACAATCTAGGCACTATGATCAAGAACATTTTCTATTTTGAAGGGCAGTAATGACATTGTTAAAAAAAATAGTATTATCAAGAGAAATACCACTCACTTCCATGCTCCTGAAAAATATGATGAAACAATGATATCAATGAAATACATGATTTGATCATTGTTAGACACTAAAAGTGACAGTGTCCATCTCTAGAGGATTAGAAGCCAAGAGGAAATGGAGTGACACAGAGAGTGGGCGGGAGGTGGACATTTAAAAAAATTGTGTCCCAACAGCTACTGGAAGTAGCCATTGTAGATGCAAGGGAAGAGACCTTTAATTAATCATGAAGGATTGGATTACTCGAGAAAATGATGGGGAAATCGAGCACCTTCTAATAACATGAATCGAGAGAGAGATCAACCAAGCCAAATTCACTTCCAAAACCCTCGGGGTGGAGTGAAACATCCTTGGTCTAATGGTCAGTCCAATTGTAGCACAGTGACCTTGGGTAGGAACTTCAGAAACATGAATAAAGAAAACCAGAAGCCATATGAGTGTTTCTTCGACTTCAGAAGCATAGAAGGGAAGTTTTGGAAACCTAAAGTGGTGGAAAAGGTGGTGGTGGCTCTCCTTGAGGTATTTCCTAGGGTAGAATATGCTACTGTTTCAACCATTTCAATTGAAAATGTAGTTTGGAATGAATCTATTTTCTTTCTAGAAAGTCATGCTTTCTTTTTGAAATGGGCTAGGGAATGGCCCTCTCTCAGTAATAGTAGGGATTAGTGCAAAAAATCATGGGGGCATGCCTTCACAATGAAAACAATGGCTAACGGATTATACCTGGTCATAGCCCCATCCCCCCAAGATAAAGAATGGGTGTTGAAAAATAGCCCCTACATGATAGATGGGAAAGGCCTTTATATCATAGATTGGTCTAAGAACTTTGACCCAGAAATAGAAAATACTAGAGAGTTGCCCATCTGGGTCAAATTACCAAATCTACCACATGAGTATTGGGGTTTTGAAACCCTAAGCATTATTGGAAATAGCCTAGGCAGTTTCCTTAAGGTTGGAGAATTCATTTTGGATAGTAATATGTCAACATGCCCAAAAATTCTGATTATGTGGCAAGAGGTTAATCCCTTACCCAATACACTATTAATCACAACCAAAAATGGAGTTTGGAAGCAGAAATTGATAATGGATAATGAAAAGGACCCCCAGGCTGAAAACACTAATGTAAACAAGGAGACTAGTGAAAATATTCACAAAAAAGGTAAATCCCAAGAACCCAATATGATTAATAATAAGATTATCCAAATCACTGAGCAAAGGCTCTAGAATCATAATTCAGATTCAGAACTACAAAGGATAATCTCAGAAAGAATGGATGAGAGATTGGATGACACAAAAAAAACCAATGGATATTACATGGAAGTATTAAAGAGACTATTGATGGGATCATGGAAAATGAATGGAGAGGGGAAATTTATGGCACTACTCCACATCTGGATAGTCTTGAGGGTGGGATAGCTTCACCCCTATTAGGGGTCGAAATCAAGGTTATAGCTATTCACAATGTGCTGGGGCAGCAATGGAAATCTAGAATAGGGTCTTGGGTATCATTTGAACCTACCCTAGGCAATATGGGAAAACCCACAAACATTACCCATAATCCAAAAGATCATGGAGTAGAGATGGAAATGAGTGGTGGTGAATGGGAGCAAGCTAGGGAAATTTCTACTACCCGGTGTTCACCTGAACTAGATAAATGTTGCAGGATAGCCTAATGTGTGCCTCCTCTAAGATTGCATAGAGAAGAGCTAGGCATGATGAATAACTTCAGTGTTGAAAATTTTGCAGAGGAGGAAGGTTTTAAAGATATCCAAATATCCCCGATTAGAAACTTGGATTCCTCCTTTGATAATGTGAAAGACAGCAGTGGTAAGACTAGTGATTCTGATTCTGA
The DNA here is from genome assembly GCA_018584345.1 of Thuja plicata. Taxonomy (NCBI): domain Eukaryota; kingdom Viridiplantae; phylum Streptophyta; class Pinopsida; order Cupressales; family Cupressaceae; genus Thuja; species Thuja plicata. Next base: position 5,427,085 of record MU225127.1, on the reverse strand, counting down.
TTATATTTCACAATCAAATGAGGGGGAGGAAGATGAGTTTGGCATTTTAGACACTTATAACCTTACATAAGTTAGGAATATTGAGAAACTCCCTTCTGAGAAAACAAAACCCTCTTTGGGAGAGAGGGAAAAAGGGGGAAGAAGGTCAAACAAGGTTAGAATAGCCTTAGTTGGTAGTGCAGCAAACCAGTCCAAATTGTTGTTGACAGGGACGGGCTTTGCCCCTCCCTAAGTGCCATGAAAATCATATCATGGAATGTCAGAGGCTGCAATGCCCTCAACAAGGTTCACGTGATCAAAAGAGCTTTTAATCAAGTGAGACCAGATGTTATTTTTTTACAAGAAACAAAGCTTAGTGGGGAAGAGATACCTATATTCTAACAAATTTCATAGATGGAGATGTTGTTTCTCAAAGGCACTGGGGACCTCTAAAGGATTATGTATTCTATGGTCAGATTCTACAATTGAAGTGACTATCAAGGAAAGTAACAGATGTTGGATTTGGGTGGAAATAAAGTCCAAACAACTCCTTACACATTTCCAAGGTGTTAATGTTTATGGCCCAAATAGGTCAGCTCAAAAGCAAGTTCTTTGGTAGGATTTATCAGAAATCCTTAATAGAAACCCATATGAGATCTTCCTATTAGGCAGAGATTTCAATGCTATTTTAAATTCAATGGAGAAAAAATGTGGGCTTGGTTGGGCAGGACAGAGTCAGAGGGATTTTTTAGATTTTGTGACAGAGAATGGCTAGGTTGATCTTGATTTAAGAAACGGGCAATTCACGTGGACTAATAGGGGGAGTGGATTCCTAAATATAGAATAAAAGGTGGATAGGTTTCTTTTAGCTAGCAATTGGGCAGCTACCAACTGGACATGCATTGTAGATATTTTACCTATGACTAGTTCTAATCATTACCCGATTAGTGTGAGGCTTCAAGAGGAAAAAGCACCAGATAGAGCCCCATTTAAGTTTGAAGACATGTGGCTAAGACATTTCACCTTTAAAGACCAAGTGACACAGTGGTGGAATCAGGATCCTTTGAGAAGAGGTAACAAGGCTTTCATCTTCTCTAAAAAGTTACAATACTTAAAAGAACAATTGAAAGGTTGGAATAGAGATGTTTTCAAGAATATTTTTATTGAGAAAGAATCCCTAGAAAGGGAGTCGGATATGTTAAATTCCAAATTTATTGCTAAAGGGATGAATGATGCAGACTTCAAAGAAGAGAATAGGCTGAAGAAACTATATTGTGAGGTCTTATGTAGGGAAGAGACATTTTGGAGACAGAAATCAAGAGAGTTATGGCTCAGAGAAGGAGACAAAAATACTTCCTTTTTTCACAATTTTGTTAAAGTGAAAATATCACAGAATAAAATATACTCAATTCAAAATAATGATGGTGAGCTGATACAAGACTCAGAAGAAATTAACTAGGAAGAAATAAGATACTTCCAAAACATCTTTTGGAATGAGCCTGCTAACCTTAATGAGGAGCTAGATATCCAAAATTTTATGCCAGAGTGTATTATGGTTTCCCAAAATGAAATTCTTAAACAACTGTGTACTATGATGGAAGTTAAAAAGGTTGTTTTCAGCATTGGAGCACAGAAGGCTCTTGGACCAGGTGGCTTTTTAGCCATATTCTATTAGTATTTTTGGGACTTGGTAGGGTCAGAGGTGTGGGAGGTGGTTGAAGAGTCTAGGGTACAAGGCTTTTTATTCCAGGATTTCAATAATACCTTCATCACACTAATCCCTAAGAAAGAGGACAAACTATCCTTTGATGACTTCAGACCAATTTATTTATGTAATACCATTTATAAGATCATTTCCAAAGTCATGGAAAATAGACTGAAAACCGTTTTAAAATCTATTATTTCAGAAGAATAGAGTGGTTTTACACTAGACATATCTATTTATGAGGGAATTATTGTAGCACATGAAAGTATTCACACCCTCCAATAGAACAAATCAAAAAATATGATGATAAAACTAGATGTTAGGAAGGCTTATGATGTTGTTGATAGGGCTTTCCTCATTAAAGTACTCCAATGCTTTAGATTTTGTAAGGAATGGATTCAATGGGTGGAGTGTTGTATTAAAACTCCTAGGTTTTTTGTTTTAGTGAATGGCAGCCCTCAGGGATTTTTCAAATCCAATAAAGGTATTCGCCAAGGAGACCCAATTTCCCTCTTTTTGTTCATTATTATGGCAGAGGTATTGGGTAGGTTGATAAAATCTAAAAGGAAACTGAGAGTCTGGAAAGGTATTAAAATGGTTGGTGGGTTGGATCCTATTACACACCTGCAGTTTGTTGATGATACCAATTTAATGGGAGAGGCATCCCTTTGAGAAGCAATAACTATCAAAGAAACACTGGATGAATATAGTAATTCTTTCGGACAATGCATTAACTGGAAAAAATAGAGGTTTTCTTCTTTAATGCTGACCAAAGAAAACAAAGAGATATTTGTAGAATTATTGGAATAAGGGGAGGTAGATTACCGATTAAATATCTGGGTATACCCTTATTCAAAGGTGCATCAAAAGAAAGTTTATGGAAAGACTTGGTTGGGAAATCCACTAAGAAACTAGAAGGATGGAAGAGAAAATGGCTAACCTTTGTAGGAAGGATACTATTACTCAAATTTTTTATTAGTGATATTCCCATCTTTTCTATGATGTGCCTAAAAATTCCTAAAAAGATTAATCAAATTATAGCTGAGAGAATGAGAAATTTTTTGTGGAATGGTAAAAGTGAGGAAGATAAATGACCTCTTATAGCATGGAAAAAAATTTGTAAACCAAAATAGAAGGGGGTGCAGGACTAAGAGACTGGGATTTAATGAATGAATCTCTGGGAGCTAAGTTAATCTGGAGCATCTTCCAAAACCCAACTTACTGTGGGTCAAATTATTTAAGGCCAAATATTTGGACTCAATGATAGAGGAGAGAATCCTCACTACCCCAAATCCTCCTAAAGGCTCAACGGTGTGGAATTTTATATCTAGCTACAGACCAATTATCACACAACACCTTACATGGAAGATTGGCAATTGCGAGAAGGCAAAGTTCTGGGATGACTCATGGAATGGTTATCCTATTTTATCAACTAATCCAGATTATCATGAGCTAAAGTTACTATTCTCAACAAGTTGGGGGGAATATTTGTGTCATTATGTGGAAGTGCAGCATGGCCCTCTGGGTGAAGTTTGGGGATGGGAGAATATAGATAATATGGGGCTCAATGATCAGCAATTAGCTGCAATGAAAGAGATTTTTGAAACTAGAAGTGTGACTATGACTAATGACAGGGATGCAATAATATGTTGTGCAGCTAGCAGTGGAAAATATTCTATTAAACTTGGATATCAGCTTCTTCAGAGAACCGCTGACCTGGAGGATTGGCCCACTAGGTTTCTATGGAGTAAGGATTTCCTCCCCAAAGTAGGGGCCTTTGCTTAGCTAGCAACCAAAGAAAGGATCTTAACAGGCTTGAGAAGACAAAATTTTAGAATTTAGGGGCCGACAAGGTGCCTACTTTGTGAGGAAGAGGATGAAGATGTCAATCATTTGCTGGTTACATGTAAAATAACTTCACAATGTTGGGAGATGCTAAAGGGGAAAGTGGGTTGGCATGCCCCCCTTCCCAATAAATTGAAAGATATCTTTTGTGGGTGGCCAAAACCACCAATGAGGTCTACTTTCTCTATAGCATGGGTAGCTATTCCTTCTATTCTCATATGGGAGGTGTGGAAAGAGAGAAATCGAAGGCTTTTTCAGGAGAAAAAAGAGGAGATCATGAGATTGAAACTAAGAATCAATTGCTCCATAGAAGAAACTGTGAATTCTTGTGCTTCCAAAATCCCTCTATCTACACCCTTTACAGTGATGGATCAAAAGTTACAAAAGGCTTGACCTGGATTGAAGTGTAGAAATGGGCAGGTAGGCTCCAAAGGGGTGGGAAAAGAAAAATCTCATGAAAATGTCACACGGGTAGCTCCTGAAGAGTGTTGGATCAAAGCCAAATTTGATGGGGCTTCGAAGGGAAACCTAGGGCCATCAGGTGTGGGTGTAATTATAAGGGATTTTAATGGGGAAATTATGGCCTTTGGAGCATTGAGGTTAAAATAAGGAACAAACAATGTAGCTAAAGGGAATGTTGCATTACTAGCAATTAGAATGGGAGCTGCATTAGGAATCCAGTAATCTCATTTGGAGGGTGATTCATTGGTGCTAATTAATGCTTTTAAAAATGGTCAAACAGAGGCCTAGCACCTTCAACCATTAGTTAACTCTATTATGATGGTGATCCTGACTTTTACTAAATTCAGAATCACCCACACCTACCGGGAAGGCCAAAAAGAGGTGGATGTTCTCTCTAAATGGGTCATAACCTTTGATAAGGTATGAGAGTTGAAAATGGAAAATTTGAAAACCAATGGTTAGTTTCTCCTTGCAAATAATTCCAAATTTTAGTGGGCATTGATGCAAGGCTTATAGATTAATCCCTCAAAAGAAGGTGGTTGGTCCTATGGAATGAATTAGCCCTTGAAGAAAGCACTTGGTGAGTGAGGTGGTAGGGTATTATGTCATGTCAAGTGGGAGATGAGGTGGACATCTCATTCGATGTTAGCAAAGGTTTCATTTTTAAAAGGAGGAAATCAATTAGATTTCGATAGCACTCATTAATGAGTGATATGACTGCTCTCTTCAAAACTTGAGCTTCACTTGTGAGAGAAGACACCATAAAGGAAGGATGTGCCATTATCTCTCCATGCATTTATAGAAGTAATGATATATTTGACAGTGAGCAGTAGGATTTGGACAGGTTTTAAAGTGGCAAATCATCCCTCGAAGGTGCCCAAATCACAACTAACATTGTTTAGCTTCTATTTTCTTTATGTTTTATCATTATGTGTAGGTTATCTTGAGGGAGCAAAGATGCATGCTAACTTCACTATGACGACCAAGCGTCAAATGAAATCATTCCCGGGAGCTGCTAGAAAAGAATGTATAGCCAAACTAGTCAAAATCAAGTCGGACACAATGGTGAAAGCACTTATGGGGGTTTTGGGGCCAAAATTCCAAGAGTTCCAGCTCATACGCAAAGATAATACTGCTATTATATCAATGGTTGTGGCATGGGGATTATAATTGGAGGAGCCGATAGACATAGTCAAATGGGTAGTTGAGGCTCTGTTCGTAGAAGATCTACTGGGTGGCCTGGAGTCTATTTTAGAATGGGTGGTGCTAGGGGTTGGCACTGACATATCTGAATGCATCAAAGATGATGAGGAAGCAATGGAGCATGGGCTGATACCCTTTATAAGGTGGGTTGAAAAAGTGGATAAGGGAAGCTAGAAAGTGCAGATAAAGGCAGAATGGGAGAAGGTTAAAGTAGATATCTGGAGCTATGAAGAACCTAAATTTGCAATGGAAGAGGTGGAACCAAAGGAAATCCCTCAGAGGGCTATAACTTGGATGTCATGAAGTGCAAGGAACTACAATGAAGCATGACCAGTCAAATAATGCTGGAGAAATGGCAGTTTGGAGACTTCTATTTTTGTAATTTTGTAAATTTTCTACCGAAGATATGTGGATAGTAGTCTGTCATATAATTTTTCCCTATTACTATTTATACTGAATCTTTTAAGTTGCCTGGCATATGAAGGCTAGTTAGGGGTTGATATTTTGTTAAGCCTGGTATTGTCTATCAGATTGTAAGCTTTAAAGGAGCTGACTATTTTTTAACATGGCCGCAAGCCTGGAATGGTATTTCATTTTAGAACCTTATGTAATTATTTTTAATATTAATAAAAATCATCTATTACTGACCAAAAAAAAATTTAAATACATGATTTTACAATCATGGAAATAGGTCATTCCTAGTACATAGTTCATGATAAGTCAGAGGTTTAATGAAAGATTAGATGAAGATTTTAGATTGAGGTACAAGTACAATTGTTTTCAATGTGTACATCAATCAAGAGAAAAAATTAGTACTTTCATATCATAGGTAACAATGAATTTATAATGTAATGTTCCTGAACAAAGCTAATAGAACTCAAAAAGATAGAACAACTATTCATGATAGAGCACTATATTCATGATTGTGACAGATATAGATTATAGCACAAGGATATGAAATCAAAATAGTGATAAATAAAGCTTGAATATAAGTCATTTGAAAATGTATACAAATTCCACATGTCTATTGCCAATTTATATGAACCCATGGAGCCAGTGATCTCGCGGTGATAATGACAATTTTAAGAGCCTTCTCAACTTTTGAAGGAAATATTTTAAGTTCAATGAACAATGATACAAAATGTTACAAAGAACCATATCAAGCTACAATAATGTATTATTTTTTAAAATAATATGAGATACATGAAGAGAACACCCTTGTAACACAAGAAGATAAAGAGTAGTGCTATTTATGGAGGAGCAAAGTTATAAATAGTGATAAAAAATACATGGAAACAGCTAGAAAATATATAATATTAAGACTATGAGATGCAACATAATGTAAATCACTACTATGATAGAGAAATCAAGATAGTAGAAAAAAATGGTACAAGTTTTAAGTATGAAAGTGCCACTGTTAATTGTTCTATATAGCCACAAAGGTGATTCTTTCAAGATTTGGATAAGGATATGTTCTATATAGACACAAATGTGATTATTTCAAGATTCATATAAGAATAGATATATGTCTATAGGTCAAGCATGGTCATTCAAAAACTAATGAGATGTCCTTGTCTTAGCAAATAATGATGACCTTTAAATATAAAATGTTATACAATAGTGCCTGCTATAGAATAGTTAGTTTTATGAAAATAATGGTCATCAATGGACAATATCATAAACTATGATTAGAGTCAATAACAATATTCACAATTGTATGTAATGAATAGAGACATATAGCGCATAGACCCTTCTATTGTTGAAAGCAACGTGGGGACTGAAATCAATGTCATTTCCACATAAAATGGTCAAGAGTAACAATTGAATGAGAAAACATCTCAAAGTTTTGTGATAGAGTTTCAAAGTTTCCTTAGCACCATAATGAAAACCCTTGAAGGAAGCCAAAATAGATCAAAATACATGACATGCCTTCAACATCTACAGTAGACACTGTAAGGGTTGAAACCCTTGAGCAAATGTGAAAACCCAATATTGAATATAGGAAAAGAGGCACAATGGGTTTTATATATATATATATATATATATATATATATATATATATATATATATATATATATATATATA
>MU225127.1:5407819-5419756 GCA_018584345.1 Thuja plicata | reverse complement strand
TAACAAAGGCATTGATTCCACGATTAAAAATGTAAATAATAAATATTTTTTGTATTATATGATATAAATAGGATGAAAGAGAAGCCCTCGGCCATGATCAATACACAGGGAAAAATAAAACATAAAATGCATTTAAAATGGTTCGAAAGCACAAGAAACTGACTTATTAGTAATGGAGAGCCATGGCCGATGAGTTGATCTTCAGAAATGTAAAGGAAAAATACATACAAACCCTTCATAATTTCCATGCCCTAATTCTCCTTGGCAGTATGGTAGCAGAGCACAAAGTGAAAAAGAAAAAATGAAATAAAAAATAGGTGGTTTTCTTTTAGGGTTTAACCCTAATACGTCGCCTAGGAGAGCTTGTCTTTTGCCTTATGTTTTTATCTATTTTGACAGTTTCATTAATTCAAAAACTTTAATAAGGTTATACAAAATTGTTAATTTATTTAGATTTTGGTATTAAAATAGATAAGATAATAAATATATTTATTAAAGTGAACATGAAAAACACTTTAGTAAATATATTTATTATGTTATTTATTGATGAGTCAAATAGATTAAATATATGGTATAATGAGTTTGCATGTGTTTTATTGGTCATTAGGGAGTTTTTAAGCAACTAAGCCTAGAGGGGTGATTCCTTTTTTTTTTCACAATTACTAAATTATAAAATAATTATTAAGTGTTCATAAATAAAACACTTGATAATTATTATTTTATTGCAAAGAATAAATGCATGCACATGGATTGTTCTTCAGAAAAAGGTTAAGATTTGCATGATTTTTGGTGAGTTTTGAGCAGTTCAACTTCATTTTGAAGACCTTATGGAGTTCACATCAGTTGAGCATGCCTTTGAGGCCATTAACTACTTGTATCTTAAAATTATACCTCATTTTGGATGCCTTTTCATTCACATTCAACCCCATGGGGTTTTTTATTTTTTCACGCATTCTTGATGGAGGGAACAAAAGAGACTTCAGTTCTACATTAGTTCGAGATTAGTTCATCGTGTGGTTCACTTTGGAGCTTATGTAGTCTTCCTATAAGGATTTTGATTTGATTATTTTTAGGGAGTTCTCTTCTTTTCTCTGGAAAGTATTGTAGCTTTGATAGAGTTATTTGATGCTTCAAAATTGTATTGGGGCTCATAATTTTTAGGTTCTATAACAACTTATTCCTTTGGATTCAGAATAAAGAGTGGAGATTTTATTCTCAAAATTGTGATATTAGGTTATGGTTGTATTTTATGATTTCAGTCTGTTAACTTGTAGAAGTATTCTTTCCCTCTTTATAATTATAGAGAACTTGGGCCTTCTTAGAATCTAGTTATTGGATGTAGGCTATGAGAGTTAAACTTTTTTCAAAATTTAATTGTGAATGTGATTTTCTGTTAAGGTTCTCGAGAATCCAAAATACTTTGGTTGATCACCTTTTAGTTTACATAGCTATTTGGTAGTGCTCCATAGTTGCTCAAGCTTGGGGGAAGAACCTGAAAAGAGGATTCAAAGGGTTTTCACAAGTGGGGCTGATTTTCTCTCAAATATGCATGATTTTGCATAATGGGAGAGTTGATAATAGATTTAAGGATTTAATTCAAAGATGGGTGAAATATGGATAAAAAAATATGGATCTTGAATTGAAGGGAAATGGGAGGGTCAAATAGAGGAGGATTTGAGGAGGTGAGGGCTATCCTCCATTAATGAGGGGTGGCTAGGTGTCCACCTCAGCGTGGTTGGGGGATGGGGAAAGAGACTTTCCATAAATGGCATTTATCTCTCAAAACCCCAAAGTCCAAGCATTAATGAAGGGCCTTAAAAGAACTTTGGGTGAGGATTGGGATGAAAGAAGAAAATTTGGACTTTGCTTCTGTAATCCTCACACTTAGGAATGTGTAAATAATTAGAGGTGGATTAAGCTAATGAGATAGGTTAATTAGGGGGAAAGTGGTTAGGTTAGGATTTTGCAAGTGGATGGGGATTAGGAGGGGATAGGGATTTTTTTTTGGTCTATAACAGTGATTTTTATTGATAAAAGTAGGAAATTACAAGAGGGTTACAATGTAGCATCTATATTATATAGTTATCAAATAACCAGTTCTAACTTTCAAGCACATGGCTTCAGAATTCAAAACACGCATAACACATATTGGCTAGACAGATGTAAACCCTAGTGGCAGAGAAGCATATTGTTCATGAAGAAGATTGTAAGGGCTGCAAATTACATAATATAAGCTACAAATTTGGCTTCCGCCATTAAACCTATATCTAACTATCATCAAGAAGAACAAATCCTAGATGGCTTTTATAGGAATATTAAGCATTATGCTTACAAAACTGTCTATCTACATATACCTTAATTGGTTCTTGAGGCATCATCAATCCACATCCGATCACTTTCCTTTTCACTGTCCACATTTCCCGCGCAGAATCACATTAAACACAGCATTGTTTCTCCTGGCTTCCTAAACATGAATGTGCTCTGCTATGGTTTTCAAATTTTGTCATTTGCTCTGAATTTTGTTGGTGTAAATAGTTTTATCAACTTTTCCCCACCAAATCAGAAAGGAGATCCTTCTGAATTCATCACCGTCTTTGGAATTTTCAAAACATTCACTATAATCCAATTCAACACCCAGCACTGCCCATTCTAAAATAGACTCAAGACCCAGCAATAGTTCATTGTCAAATATGAATTCAATAAAGCACTTAACCTCACCTTCAAATTCCCCGAGTTGCAGAGCCCATGCAATAATAAGATAAATTACGTCAACATTTGAATGTCATTTTGCATGTCACTCTTGAAATTGACTGCCCAAGATATCTAGAGCAGCCATAGCCAGCCTTTCCTCTTTGTATTTGAGAAATCCTAATATGCGCTCTTTAGTTGTAGGTCCTTCAAAGGCCTTCTGTTTCTTCAGGGTTCAGACTGAAAAAGTAGCCTCCATCTTCAAACCTTAGAGAAAAACTTTTTTTAAAAGTTAGATAGAAAATGATGAGAAATAGCAAGGATTATATCAATACTCAGGCCAAAGTCTTGGGAGAGAGAAATGTCTTTTCACAACCTGCCAACCACACTTAGTCATAATTGAAAGAGAGAGAATTTTTCATTCTACTATCATCTCCTTACATAGTAATAAATATATTTAATTCACATAGATCACCAAATGATATCATAATCATTACTTGGTTGTGTTGACACCATCGCTATAAATCTACCATCAACTCAATAGACTTCACCAATATAGGGAAGAGAGGCACCACATGCCTGACCTGTCATCAAAGTCCTTACATAAAGGCAAATCTACTACCAGTTACACCATATATTCTTAAAACACCACATGTGTTTTTTAGAAATTTAACCATTTTAAAAAATAACTGTCATATGAGTAATCCCCACCAGATTCAAATTAGAACCACCACCTTTACATTATGAATTCTGAGTGTATCAATCATGAACCTACATAAAAGAACTATTAGAGTTTAAATACATTTTCATCATTAAAAAACTATGTGCACACCATGGTGATATGCTCAAGGTTTGTAGCCCACTTGGATACAATATCCGCTTGATCATTGCATTCTCTGTGAACATGAGTGATTCTGAAATTAGGGAGAGAATATAGGATATTGGAGATTTCTTCCATAATATTTTGAAGATGCCAGGCTTTAGCGCACCCATTCTTGATAGCATTCACAATGATTTGTGAATCCCCTTCAAGATAAACCTTTTACAGTTTCATCCTCTTTCCAATTTGAAGATCCAACAAGGAAACACTTGCTTTTGCTACATTGTTGGTGCCATCTTTGATTTGTTGGGAAGCTAAGGCCAAAACATTCCCTTTCCAGTCCCTTACAACCACACCAGCTCTAGAGGGCCCAGGATTTCCTCTAGAGGCCCCATCAAAATTTATTTTCACCCAGTCTTTCTCAGGCAGCATCCACTTCAAATCCTTCTGATTCTACTTATTTGTGTTAGCATTCTTGATTCCTCCATTTCTAAATTTCAAACTAGGCCATTTGGAATGAATAAATCTGTCATTCTTTGTATATGCATAGCTCCTTGTAGATGATTGCAAAGCATCTTTTAAATTCTCTTCTATGGCACAAATTATGCTAAGCTTAACCCTGTGAATGGGCCTTTCCTTATTTTGAAATATCCTCTTATTACGTTCCTTCCACAATTCCCAGATAACTATAGAGGGGCAGACCTTCCAAATAGAAGAAAGAGTAGTAACTTTGAGTGGGATGAGCCAGCTCTGAAATACGTCTTGAACACCATTTTTCATAGGTCTTATCCAATTAAGCCTTTCCTTGATCATACTCCAACATTCCTCAAAAAATGGGCATTGAATAAGCAAGTGGTCAACATCTTCCGATGCTTTTTTGTAGAGAGCACATCTAGTGGGTCCTTGCAGTCCAAAATTCTTTCTTCTTTCAGCGGTGAGAATCATTTTATGCACTGCTAGCCATGCAAATGCCCCTGCCTTTGGTAGGCATTGTTTATCCCAGAATAATTTAGTTAGCCAAAGGGGGGATCCCTTTCATCTTCCTAGGATGAGTAACCAAGCTTCACAGAGTAGATTCCACTTTTAGCTCTACACCAAATTAGCTTGTCTTCCTAATTAGATCTAATAAATCATCTATGTTGAAGAATTTCTTCCATTAAAGTCATTTGATGAGCTGGGAGGTCTTAAATCATCCATTAATTTCCATTGTCATTTGGGGCCAAGAGGAGAGTCCCTGTAATCTAAGTAATCAGAAACCTTTCACCCCCACCTTAGAGTGAAGAATTCTCTTAGTTCAGTAAATCTAGTATCATCTTTCAAAATTGGGTAGTTGTTCCATGATTTGTCCCAGAATAATGCTTTTGTGCCCTTGCCTATATGCCAGGATACATGTTTTTGAATGACATGTCTGCAATCTAAAATGAAGTTCTATATTGTAGAACCTCTTGGGGGATTAGAAATAGTGAGAATTATTTCATCATTTGTTGAGTCCAAATATTTTGCTCTCAAAATTTTGACCCATAAGCTTCCTAGCTGACTGCATATATTCCAAACAAGTTTTTCTCCTAGAGCTAAATTCATATTTCTCTAGTCCTTCAGCCCTGCACCTTCATTTAACTTATTTTTACATATCTTATCCATGCAAGGAGTGGCCACTTATCACCCTCCTCAGCCCCATTCCAAAAAAACTTTCTCATTCTTTTTGTGATTGCCTCAAGGACTTTGTGTGGGATTTTAAATCTTCCCATCGAATAGATGGGGATGGCTGAGATAACAGCTTGAAGAAGTAAGATCCTTCCAGTAGAGGTTAACCATCGGCTCTTCCATCCCTCCATCTTTTTAAAGAAGGAATCCAAGAGGCCTTTCCATAAGTGAGGCTTAGAGGCACCATCAAAAAGAGGCACCCCAAGATATTTTCCTGGTAACACCCCAGTTTTGATCTGCAATATGCCACTAATCTCATGTTGAAGATGTCAATTTGTGTTGAAGAAGTAAATCTCTGATTTGTGCCAATTTATACATTAGCCAGTGGTTATGCTATAGCTGTTTAAAGTTCTTTTAATGACATGAGCTTCTTCTATAGAGGCTATTCCAAAGATAAAGTTATCATCAACAAATTGTAGGTGTGAGGATGAATCAACACCCGCAGCAATCTTAATGCCTTTCAATTTACCTGCAGTCCTTTGTTTAGTAATAAATCGGCCAAGAAATTTAGCCATGATAATAAAAATAAAAGGTGCAATAGGGTCACCTTGTCTGATTCCTTTTGTCGATTCAAATAAGCCTTGTGGACTTCCATTAACCAAGATAGAAAATCTTGGTGTATTAATACAGCTAGCTATCCATTTTATCTAGTCCTCATTAAACCCAAACCTTCTGAGAACATTGAGAAGAAAGGCCCTATTGACATTGTCATAGGCTTTCTTTATATCTAGTTTAATCATCATGCTATTGACCTTAGCTATTTTCACTATATGAACAGCTTCATGGGCTATAATTATCCCTTCAAAAATAGATCTGTGAGGGGGAAAGCCACTCTGATCTTTAGAGATGATGTTGCCAAGGATAGATTTAAGTATATTAGCAGCCACTTTAACAATAATCTTGTATATAGTATTGCACAAGGCAGTAGGTCTGAAGTCATCAAAAGACTTGATGTCTAATTTTTTGGGGATCATGGCTATAAAAGTGTTATTGAAGTCTTTAAGCATGAAGCCTTCAGACCTTGATTCCTCTACCACTTGTAGGAGATCAACAACAATAATATTCTAGGTCTTTTGAAAGAATAAGATAGGAAATCCATCAGGGTCGGGGGATTTATCCCCTCCCAAACCAAACAAGGTTGTCTTGACTTCCTTTAGTGAGGTTGGGCCGGAGAGCATGGAATTTTGGGCCTCTGAAATACATTTAGGGATAAGATCTAGCAACTCCTCATTATCATTTTCATTCATTTCATGCTGCGTAAAGGTGTTCTGGAATTAATTGACAGCTTCTTGATTAATTTGTTGTTGTTGATTGATGACTACCCCTTCACAAGTTTCAATCGAGAAGATTTTTTTTTTGGCCCTTCTAGCTTTAACTGATTTGTGGAATAATTTAGTGTTTCTATATCCCACTTTTAACCAAGTCTCCCTCAACCTTTGTCTCCAATAAATCTCTTCCCTGGAAAGAATTTATTTATACTATGTTTGTAAGGTTTGTTCTTCTAAATACATGAATTTATCCATGCCTTGTTTAATTACTCGCTCATTAAGAAGGTTTAGGCTCTTTTCCACATTGATTTTATCCACAAAGATATTTTGGAACACATCTCGATTCCACACTTTAAGCTAATCCTTAACATATTGAAGTTTTTTGAAAAAAAAATGATTTGTTACCTTCAAAGATAGAAGCATTCTGCCACCAATTTTCTATGTTGTTATAGAAGTCATCCACCCTCAGCCACATAGCTTCAAACTTGAAAGGAGATCTCTTAGGGGTTGTATCTTCTTGAATGTTACACATAATTGGGTAGTGATCAGAACCTGTTATTGGTAAAATATCTATTGTGCATATCCAATCACACTCTTCCTAATTTCTAGCAAGGAAAAATCTATCCAATTTCTCAGTTGTATTCAAAAAACCACTTCTTCTATTGGTCCAAGTGTAATCCCCTATTCTGAAGTCTAATTCCTCCAACCCATTATTCAGGGCAAATTTAACAAAGTCTTTGTAGCTTTTTCTTTGCCAGCCTTTTCACCATAATTTCTCTAGAGGGCTTAAAATGGCATTATAGTATACTCCTAAAATAAATATTTCCTCTCTTCGATCAGCTAAAAAGGTGGATATAACCTTCCATAAAGCTTCTTTCTCAGTTGGATTATTGGGTCCATAGATATTGAAAACATAAAATTTGGAAAGCAATTGTTTAGATGTAACTTCAATCCACTGCCAATTAGTTGTTTGGCTGACCAAAACTACATTCACTGCACTATCATCCAATAAAATGCTCATGCCCCCAGAAGCTCTGAAAGCCTCCAAAAACACCCCACCCCATTTAGCAAATTTCTTATGAAACAAAATAATGTCTTCACCTTTAAGCTTAATTTCTTGAAAAAGAACTAAGTCTGCTCTTGCCTGATCAAGACCTCTCTTGAGCAGGTGAGATTTTTTAGGGGCATTGCAGCCCCTAACATTCCACGAGAGGACCCTCATTTCTTCCAGGAAAAGGAAATAACCTTTCCCAAGCTCAGAAATGTTGTCTGGTCTATTGCACAACCAGCCTGTTCCAACTTTTCTTTGGTAGATTTAGCCCCTCTTCTCCGTTTTGGTCTCTTCATCTTAGATTCAAATTGGTGCAAGCCTCTGCTTTCAAGAACATCAAGAGACTCATCTATCCCCAAGTAATCATCCCCACCCTCATCACTAAAAAAAATTATATTAAAGGAGTATTCCAGTAAGTTATCCCCAATGTCTCTAGCTTCATTAAAAGAACTTTCTAAGTTTCTAATGGGGGATATTTGACCATCCTGTGGGTCTCCCTCAGCAACTAGTTCTTCACCAATCTCTAAACATTTATCATGCTCATCCTGAATTTTGTTAAGAGCTTCTATAATAGGAAGAAACCAACTAACCTTATTATGAGAAAATCTCTACTTGCTTTCAAAAGTAATTTGAGTGGTTGGGGTGAGGATTACCAAACTTTTTGGGGATTGTTTCCCATTTGAGCCTAGAGGATCGGCATCTGCATTAGTACATTTGAGCTCTGTCTCCATCCTAGATTTCTCCAGTAGCAACATATGTGAATTGTCCTAGGATGTAGAGATTCCAATCATGGGTTCTTTATAAGTAGGGGCAAGGACTATGGTTTCAGAGGGGGGGCTAAAGGAAACATCCGCAGAGTCATGGGAGTCAGGAGCTGTCTTAAACCCACAATTTATATTTAAGAACTCATTATTGCCAGGGCAAGACCCCATAGGCATATGAGAAGGGGCATTAGAATGAATAGTGTGGGGTAAGAAGTCAGCTTTGGTTTCACCAGCAGCAGAAGTAGAGGGGTGAAAAAGGGAATAGTCTCCTATCTGATTTGGAAAGTATGAGCTTGGGCATGTGGGAGTAGAAGTGGTTGTCTTTGGAAGAATCTGCTTGATAGGAGAGGATGAACCCTAGATAGTCATCTCCATAGCCAAGCAATAATGACTTTGCAAGACAGGGGAAGCCAGTGTGTCCTCACGAGGACATTTGACAACAATTTTAGCCTCATATAGCTGAGTTAGGTTTTTGGACATGGATCTTCTTGCTAGTTCATCTAAAAGGAGATCCTACATAAAAAAATTTCCTTTAGCCTTGCAAGAATCGTGAGTTTTTCCATCATTAACTCCTCCTCCCAGATTTCTATCCATTCTTTCCAAGCACCATTTGTTGTGTCCAGAGTAATATGGTTGGGAACCAGCATATGTTGTTGTAGATTGATCAATATTTTAGGATGGATGGATGAATCTTTTAGGCTAATCACCTCCTCAAATTTGATAAAAGATCCAATCATATTACCAATTTTCTGGAGCATTTCCTATACCCAATACTCACTAGGGAGATTATGTATATTTATCCAAACTAGATATTCTGAGATTTTCTCTTGGGTTGGATCAAATTTAGCCTCCCAATCTTTAAAAAAAAAAGTCTTTCCCATTTATTAAGTAAGGTCCATTATTTAAGATCCAATCCTTATCAGTCTTATCTTCAAAGAGGGCCAAATAGAATCCATTGGCTAGGGTTTTCAGATTGCAACCCTTACCCCACATATTCTGACACCAAGACTTTATAAGGTTAATAGATGGCCATGGTCCTAAGCATTTGCAAAAGAAAGATCTATCTTTTAGAGTGTCAATAGATTCCTGTCAAGTGGGATTAGAGACAAACATAGTGGAGATAACTTCAAACCTAACATTTGCCTCATGTTGAAGCGTCGGGGTAGTGTTCTTCTGGTTTTGTTGTGAATCCATATGATACTTTGATCTGTAAAATCTGTCAGCAATCTTAGAGAAATCAAAAAATTTAACTTGAGGCACATAGCCCCTATATG
This sequence comes from Thuja plicata, assembly GCA_018584345.1. NCBI lineage: Eukaryota > Viridiplantae > Streptophyta > Pinopsida > Cupressales > Cupressaceae > Thuja > Thuja plicata. Next base: position 5,410,187 of record MU225127.1, on the reverse strand, counting down.
GATGTGATCCTGAGCCATATTTCTCCCATTTCCTTCCATCCCTGGTTACATTTCCTTGGGTTCCATTGAGGGAGGCGTTGGTTTGATCAGATCAAGTTTTAGGTTTCCATGTTTGAAACCTCATTGTGTTGCGTCTGTTGAAAGGCCACTATGGAGTTAGCTTAGGTTGATAAGTGAAGGATTTGTGTTTCTGGAAAGTGCCTCAACCATCAAAGGATCCATTTCGGCAATTGAAATTTCCTGCAAGTGACCGTTGGGGCCTCCACCTTCCCCGCTCCTGTGCGCGCTCCATCTTTTTTATTCCTTAAGTGGGGATAGGGATTAATTAGATAAATAGGATATTTATCTAATTAAAGACAGAATTAGGAATGCAAGTGGGAAAAGTAGGAAAATGCAAGTGGGTGGGGGATTTGGTGAAATTTTTGAATTATTTTAATTCAAAATAGGGGAAATGTCCAATTAATTAAATATATAGATTTATTTAATTCAAAGGGGATATTTTAATTAAACACGTAGATTTATTTAATTAAATAGATTTGGGCATTAGCTAAATTAGATTAATTAGTTTATATAGAGGGACTGGGAAGATGGTACAATTAATTAAATAGGTAGACTATTAAATTAATACAGTGACTATAGAGGAATGAGTAATAAATATTTAATTAAATAAACATAAACATCCATTTAATTAAATAAGATAAGGATGTTAGATAAATTTAATTAATTAATTTACTTAAGACTATAGAAGATGAGTAATGAATTAAATGAATTAATTATGTTTCAGACTTAGGTGTCTACATTTTGCCCCTCTTTGACATGGTGTTACGGAGTAGCATCATTTCAAAGAATATTAAGACATAAAGCTAGGAAGAAGATGATTCGATTAGAAAAGATGCTTGAGTCATTTAAAAGGGTGACTAGGAGGAAGGATGGTGGGAGATGGAGATAAGGATGCCCCCTCAAGAGGATAGGTGAGTTCTAGAGAACACAGATGTACCCTCGAAATGGATGAGAGAATGCATGAATGATGGATGAATGATAATGAGAATGCATTGATAACGGGATAGAAGAAGCAAGAAGGGGATAAATGGATGGAAAGGATGGATAGATAGGAATGAAGGATGGTGGAAGATTAAGGACAGGAGGAAAGTTTTAGCATGAGAACTCTAAAAGGGATTTGTTATGTAGTGAGCACTTCATTTGTTGTAGTATATGATACTATGCACCATGGTATGAGAAACCAAGGTGGCATTGTATCACATGCATAGGAATGACACAACAAACATGCAAGGATTGCCCCAGCATCATGTCTGGGTCACAAAGGAATCAGGGCGGATACGAGACTGAGGAACCCACAAGCAAACAATATTTCCCAAGTGCATCATGTGATCACAAGGATCACATGTTTAGAATGCAAGGGTCATATCTAACTGACTTAAAAACAAAGGATCAAGATTATGCCCCAAGTTTAACCATTCCTAGTGCACCATGATATAAAGGATCATGGCGACTTTGAGGAGGTAAAAACAAGGAAGCTCAAGATAAAAGATAAACAAAGATCCAAAAGTGCCAAAGAAATAAAAAGAATCTCATGTATATTTTTCCATAGGGCAGATGGTGGATGGGGATTGATTTGATTGGTCTGATATGAGGAAGGATAGATCCTGCAAAGACTGATGATGGATTTCTAAACTAGGATTCCTATGAAAAGAGACAAGCAAGACACTCGAACCTCCAAGGGACTAATAGATTATTGTTGAAGCACTAGATAGATAGGGACACAGTCTTGAAGACACGTGACTAACTGACACAAAGGATGGGACCTAAGGACACAAATATACAAAGGATTCTAGGTGGAGATAGAGACTAGGTACAAGATATACAAGGGGTTGGGGATTGTGGATGAGGCTACAAAGATGCAAATATGCCCAATGACATAAAGGATCTACCAAAATAGTTTGAATTGACAAGATGGATTGATGGTGGATGGAGTGTTGGTGATGTGGGAATGATATATCCTGAAACAACACAAGGATTGGGAAGGATACATCCCGATGATGATGATTGGATTGTAATTAAGGCTTGCAACAAGGCTGGAAATAATATCAAAGATGTGATTGGATGGGTTGATTGTGTTAAGATTGCTAAACTGCAATCTTCCCAAGAACACCTGCATGCATAGCTATTACATAAACAGAAGCAAAAGACAGAAGATAGAAGGATCTATGGAGGCCAAAAAAACAGAGACATCATGTGCTCAAGAAAACAATATATTGATAATATGTTTCTATGATTTACAAACTGATGTAAAAACTCTGTAAATAAAACTAAGCGGTGATTCCTTATAAAGGATACCGAAGCCCTAAAA
>MU225127.1:5367139-5385039 GCA_018584345.1 Thuja plicata | reverse complement strand
ACTAGTCCCGAAGTGTAGCTTGGAACTCGGTAGCTGTGGTGACTCGGTAGATACATTTTCACTCGGTAACCACTGGTGACTCGGTAGAAACTGACTTCTCGGTTGTCATCGACTGATGACTCGGTGAATACCGTCTGCTCGGTAACTACTGTTTTTCTCATATGCTCGGTGACTGCCTTACTGCTCGGTTTGAACTGTTTGATCGGTGAGCTTTGCTGAATGCTCGGTATAGGCTGTGGGCTGAGTGATGAGCTCGGTAAGCATTCAAAACCGAATAAGTGTTTTCACTAAGTGCATTCACTGATGCCAAATGTATCATTATTCTAACATTAATAAGGGGTGACTAGGTGTCCACCTTGGTGTCGTTGGGGGATGGGGAAAGAGACTTCTCATAAATGGCATTTATCTCTCAAAACCCCAAAGTCCAAGCATTGATGAAGGGCCTTAAAGGAACTTTGGGTGAGGATTGGGATGAAAGAAGCAAAGTTGGACTTTGCTTCTCTAATCCTCACACTTAGGAATGTGCAAACAATTAGAGGTGGATTAAGCTAATGAGATAGGTTAATTAGGGGGCAAGTGGGTAGGTTAGGATTTCGCAAGTGGGTGGAGATTAAGAGGGGATAGGGATTAATTAGATAGATATGATATTTACTAATTAAAAACATAATTAGGGATGCAAGTGGGAAACGTAGGAAAATGCAAGTGGGTGAGGGATTTGGTGGATTTTTGAATTATTTTAATTCAAAAATAGGGGAAATGTCCAATTAATTAAATATATAGATTTATTTAATTAAAAGAGGACATTTTAATTAAACATAAAGATTTATTTAATTAAACAAATTTGGGCATTAGATAAATCAGATTAATTGATTTATCTAAAGGGATTGGGAAGAGGATGGAATTAATTAAATATGTAGACTATTAAATTAATACGGTGACTATAGAGGAATGTGTACTAAATATTTAATTAAATAAACATAAACATCCATTTAATTAAATAAGATAAGGATGTTAGATAAATTTAATTAATTAATTTACTTAAGACTATAGAAGATGAGTAATTAATTAAATGAATTAATTATGTTTCAAATTTAGGTGTCTACAACTTTAACTCTTTGAAATTTCTGACTTGACCAATCAATTGTACCAATTTGATAACATCAAATATATAGTAGAAAACATCTATATAATCATTACTTTATCATTGTCTAATCTATATTTGTCACTCATTTAACTTCTCCTCTTAAGATATGGTAACATAATAAAAATCAATTAATCAATTGCTTGACATCAATGACAAAAAAATAACTGGTCTAACCATTTCTACAATCATGATACTCGGTATCACTCGGTCTTCATCATCTCCATCAGATATTCATCAGCTAATCAACATTTAGGACCTTACATAACCTTGAAACAATATTAAAGACAATATATAATATCAAATTATTTATGAGACGCCCAATTAATAGGTGCTCTTGCACCATACTACCGACCTTGAAATATTTCCAAGTCCCTTGGAAATGGGGTTGCAAAGATCTTCTCTTCATCTTCACTTTTGGTTTGTCATTCTTTGAAAACATGAACCCTTTTTGTTGTTCCTTGTTCTTGTTAGGATTAAGTAATACTGAGAGGGGGTGAATCCATATTACAACACTTTATAAAATTATTTAACCAATTCAAACTCAACCATTCAATAACTAAAATGAAAAAAACATACAAATAACATGATTTGTTCATGAGGAAACCCTGGCCAAGAGAAAACCCCATTGGGGATGATACCCACAAATAAGGTACTAGGAGTATAGTGTCCCTGTTAGGAGACCTGGTCCTATTAGGTGTTGAATATTAAATTTAGTACATTTTCCTGTTAAGGGATAGAAAACCCTTTTAGAGGTATACAATGAGCACACTACTCTATAATCAGAAAATATGTTCTGTTACAATGATTTAACAAGATGAACAATGCAAGAATCTACTATGCTTAAGTAGTCCCAATTATAGCTTAGATCAAATTATGTCTGATCCTGGCATCACAATGCATCTACGCATTCTACACATATCTTGGCATCATAAAACAACTCCATATATACTCAATCTCAAAAAGATTCTTCCAGTTGGCTCTCAAGAACACCACAAAATGTGTCCAACACAAAATCAAATATTAAATCCATAGTCGGTGATCATACATTAACAAAATTGGGATAGGACCCAATCCAAATCCAACTTAGCACTCCTTGATTCCATGTTATACTCCCTTAATCATTGTGACCATTCAACTACTTTGTATCACTGTTATAATGTCTTCGCTTCTCTTCAACATGTTGTAACTACTAGAGATGAAATCTGAAATACAAGCGACCTTAACTAAAGGTCTTATATCCCAAAATACCTCCTTCTAAGCTCACATGACTTATATCTCCATATACTGTGCTTGCTGACCAAAACTGTGTGACCATACACTATAAACTGCATTATGGACTTAGTCATTTTTACAAAACTAAATATCCAAAATGGTGTTGTACTCCCAGTGACCATGCAGATGAGTAGTGTTTCCATAAATGACAACCTCTATGCAATACTAAATGGGCCACTTGACAACAATCTTCCCCTTTGGCATTGATGGCAACACTTACTGAAAAATGACTAAGTGCTCAATACCAAACTATTGACTAAGTGCATATTTTTCATACTTATTACTCGCCCTTTAACATCAATGGCAAATGTGTACTATAAAAAATAGTATGTATATACAAATCAAAATTTCACAACTATTCATCAACCACTGATACCATGTGAAGTACATCTTGGAAAGAGGTTTCCAAGATCTTTGCCTATGTAGTCCATGTCTTTACCAAAATCTGACCCACATGGATATGTCCATTCAGTGCAAATGATGAAGTCTCAGCTCCATTTAATTTTGTAGGCATATTATCAGTGAATGCCTTTGATGTTATCTCCATGTTAGAAAGGTGTTTTTCAAGAATTGATGGTTTAGGAGTGATTAAACTCTTCAACACACAAAATCTTCTTATCACTCTCCCTTTCTCTATTTCTAGTACACTGATTTTGTCCAACAGTCTAAACACTTCTTTATCCAAATCTGCGACAATGTGTGAGGACTCACAACTATGTATCAACTTATCCAGATTCTTTCTATAATTTTCAATGATATCTTCAATATTTTGAAGGTGCTTGATGGGATTTATATAGTAACTATATAGCTTCCTTCTATGTCCAATACAGGTCTTCACTTCAGCAATAGTGTTACTTAGTATTCTCAAGTCCCATGTGATAGACTTGCATATTTCCCAAGTTTCTTCGCTAAGTATGTTTGTTCAGCTCTTACTTCTACGATCTTCTCTAGAGACTCAAAGTGACTATCAAAGTTATATAATTCTTTGTTCAGGTTCTCTGATGTATCATTTCCTTGGAAAGTGAAAGGTAGGGGTTTGTTGATAGTATCAGGTTCCCTTTCCATTACCCTTGAATTTTTCTCTATTTTTTTGTTCAGATCTCTCTTTTTCTTTCACAAAGGCTATGTAAGATAGCTTCATTATTTTATCATCACCCATGATTTCTACATCAGTTCTCAAAGTTTTATCTCCACTTTCCAATAGTAAAGTTGAAGAAATATATACTTTTATTTCTTTCTTAACTTCAACTTTAATTTATGCTTCCTTTACTACCTCAATTGTACTCTCTTTATGTTCTTACTTGCTGTCAACTTTCTTCTATGTTTCATTCAAATCATCACTTCCATCGCTACCAGTAATAGTATCCTCTCTCCCTTGAAAAGGGTCACTTACATCCTGTGAAGTGTCCAAAGACACATTCACACCAACAACAAAGAAGTATGGTTGCTTTACTGTACTGACAAATTGACTGTTATCTTTTGTATCCTTAGATGTATCAAGATTAATTATGCAACCTTGGATGACTCTCCTCTTAGAATAGTTTTAGGATTAGTAGCCTTGTTCTTAGGAGGTGAAGAATTCTCAAGTTCAACTTCCAATAGAACCTTATCAATAGCTTTATGTGTGTCCTCTATGACCTCATCATATTTTATTCCCATTATCTTTATTATCCTTTATTTAATTCTCAACAATGGTTTTATTGCTTTTAATATCATCTCATGTTCATCATAAGGTACAACAGGTAGCATATTATCTATAGCTTTCATTCTTATCTTCTCATCCTCTATCAGTGCTAATTGTTTTCTAATTTCTATTTTCTCATACAATTCCTCGGGAATACTACCTTCTATATCAAGTAGATTTTTCTTGAATGCAAGCATATGATCTATGACATAATATTCAATCAGAATCTTATCTTTCTCATCATACCTGTCATAATATTTGGGCAACTAATTGAGCTTTCCTTGATTAATAATTCTCTTTGCCAACATCTTTAGATTTAGTTTCCATAGTTGTCTTACCTATGTTTTCTTCTCTTCATCTACTTTCTTATCTTCTACTTATTTAGTCCTCTACTTCTTTGGTGGTGAATTCTATTTGGAGGACCTTGTCCTCTTCGTAGGGATCTCTATTATTTTCTCTGTCTGGAATGTCCTTTTGGGTGGTTCAAGTGTAGCATCAAGTACATCTACTACATTATGAGGTGGACTTATAGTCTTTTCAGTTTCTGGAGGTGGAAGGGCTACAGGGGCAGTGCTCACCAATCTAGAAGCACTCCTAGTCATCTTTTTCCTTATCTCCTTCATTTTCTCCTTAGTAATACCAACCTTTTATGCTAGATCATCCATAATTTTTTCTACTTTTCTCTTCCTTGTTGCTTTAGTCTATTCTTCTCTTATCTTAGAATATTTCTCTTCATATGTCCCCCATCTTTCTTCAGATGGATCAATCTCTCAAGATTGTACATGTTCTACTTGCATTGTTAAGACCTCATAACTAACTTCATACCCCATAGGGTAACACCATTTCATCCTTGGTTCTACTATCTCAAAGCACACATAATCAGTTTCAACCATGAAACAAATTGTATCCTTATACTTTTCTACCATCTCCTTAGTTATCCCCACTCTTTCTTTCATCTATCTCTGTAGAATCTTGATCATACCAAATAGTTCTCCATCATCCCAAGTATTGTTCTGTCTCCTATAGTTTTTTGTGATTTGTATACCAATAGGCTCATTATCCTTCCATACTCTAGAGTGCATACCAGGGAGTTTATGTACAATGTGGATATACATGTGTATTAACAATGACCAAAACATGAATGCCTTTGACTTATCTCACTTTATCCACCTTACATTTTCCATAAACTATTGTGCAAGTACTTCACAAAGGTTGTATTTGACATTTTCTTTCACCATTCTATATGCCATCATAATGACTCTAGTTGATACTGAGTTATGTTGGCTTCTCTAGTGAATTTTGTAACCCAAAATAATCAAAACTAGTCTCACATCCTGCAGAAAGGTGTCATCTATGGTCATCGACCTCTTAAATCCCATCTAGAATGAGTTAGGGTTTCCACTTTCTTCTTCATGTTCTTCTCCGCAACAAGGATAACACTAGAATTGTCCAAACCAGGTATGTCATGAATCAATTCACTGCATATATTCACAGGCTTATCTCCAATCTAGATAAATTGATCATGTAATCTTCTCAAGATAATCTTAATCCATTCTTCTTCATCGAACTCATAGAGTTCCGCCATTCGTATAATGCTGATTTTCTCAAGATAAGAAAACTCATCCTTCCATTTTCCATCTTCCTTAACCATATCCTTAATCTCCTTATAGATCTCAAAGTCTCCCAGAGACTCATATTTACAATGTATATATTCCCTAATATCCTCAACATGTAGAATGTCATAGGGTGTTTGTGAAAATGTGCCTTCGGGATCATCTTCGGTGGATTTATAGGGATGTTTCTTAAACTTGTATCTAGATATTTTGTTGACATAAAAAATTAATGGAGCATCCATAATCAAAGCTTGAAAATAATAAAAAATACCTCTTCTTAGATGATCTGTGAATTCACGCTTAGTCAATCTCAAGGTGTCTTGGTTTTCTTGCTTGCTTCACTGATCTCCTTCAAATTTTCTTCAAATAGTGATTAGATATGTTCAAATGAGTAGACTTATACTTTGCCATGAAAGTATTGGCATATTTCCCAATAACCTTAACTTTGCAATGATCCAGTCAATCATTAATTTGGTGATCACAAGATACAGTGTGTATAGGTGTGCGATCTTATATATACATTTCAAATCAAACATATATTCTCTCCATAAGCTTGCAAAAGCTTTGCTGACATAAATAGGGGTTGGATAGTTTTATGTTGTGTTTCTCCAAAGCTCCACCTGAGACCATGCTTGGTTGATGTAACAACATCAAGTGAGGGTTCAATAGAAACTATAGAATCTCCCTGAACCTTAGGCTCATTTTTCTCCTTTACTTTCCAAACTTTACCACTCTCTTTCATAAATTGATTGTCAAACTCTTCCATGTATTCTACCATACTTTTTCCAACATCAGCAACATTTTTCTTTACAATAAAAGTTGGTGATCTTCTGTTACTTGTAGCACCATTATACCTGCAAAAAAATTTTATATGTCTTTGATTGTTACATTTGTAACAAGTAGGAGATGATCTATTTTGATTAACCTGTAACTTGTAGTTCCTTGCAAGGTGTCCAAAATTGTTGCATTTGTAACATGTAATCTTAGTTATTGTTTCCTCTCTAATGTAGTCTTGTTTAGTGTGACATTGATCAGGTTTTATACGTTTTGTCTTCTTGTGTCCATATTCATAACAATTGAAACAATAACTAGAAAAGGGTTTATAAGGAACTTTACCTTTGTAATCTCTCTTCATGTGACCAATTTTGTTTCATCCAAAACATCTACCTCTAAAAGGTCTGATCTTCTCTCTAGCTTCTTCTTCAGTAGGTTTTTCTACATTTGTCTTTTCTTCAGATTTATTTTCTTGAGATTTAGAAAATTCAAATTTATCAAAGCCAACTCCAGTCATATCACCTTTAGGCTTCTGTCTTTCCCTCTATTCATCAATCTTGTCACTTCTTGCATGAAAATTTTCCATGTGATTCTTAGCCTCAACAAGTTCTTGTTTAATGATTTGTTTGTATTTCTCTAATTCATGATACTTGATTTTGTAGTCATCAAGTTCAACCTACATCTTTCCCATATGAACATTTGCATTCTTTAGGATCTCTTCAATTTTGGTTTTTCCATCTCTCTCTTGTTGAATTTCTTTAGCCATCTGAATAGAAGTAGTTTCATGTTCCTACTTCAATGCTTCTTTTTTCGTATTCAAGCTGCTTAATCTGATCAGACAAATCATCATCATATTCCTCTTTAATCTCTTCCATAAGGTCTTGCCTTTGGTTCCTAGAAATTTCAAGTTGTTTCTTAAGCTTCTTGATGAAACCTTCTGCTCTTTTCAATTTGAAATTCAAATCACCATTTTCAGATTTAACCTTATCAAGGTCTTTAAGCGTTGATTCAAAGTTCTCCTCCAAACTTGAATCCATCTGGATCTCCCTTAAGCTGTTAGGCTTTCTCTCCAAGGTCCACAAGCTTTGATACCAATTCTTAGGATTAAGTAATATTGAGAGGGTGAATCAGTATTACAACACTTTATAAATTTATTTAACCAATTCAAACTCAACCATGTAATAACTAAAATGAAAAGAACATACACATAAAGTAAACAACTCATAACACCATGATTTGTTCATGAGGAAACCCTGGCCAATGGAAAACCCCGGTGAGGATGATACCCACAAATAATGCTCTAGGAGTATAGTGTTCGTGTTAGGAGACCTAGCCCTGTTAGGAGCTGAATATTACATTTAGTACATTTCCTTGTTAAGGGATATAAAACCTTGTTAGAGGTATACAATGAGCACACTGCTCTACAATCATAAAATCTATTATGTTATAATGATTTAACAAGATGAACAATACAAGCATCTTTTATGCTTAATTAGTCCCAATTATAGCTCGCATCAACTTCTGTTTGATTCTGACATCACAATGCATCAAAACATTCTACACATATCTTCACATCATAAAACAACTCCATATATACTCGATCTCAAAAATATTCTTCTAGTTGGCTCTCAAGAACACCACAAAACATGTCCACACACAAAACCAAATATAGAATCCATAGTCAGCGATTATACATTAACAAAAGTGGGGTAGTACCTAATCCAAATCCAACTTAGCACTTCTTGATTCCACATCATACTCCCTTAATCATCACAGCCATTCAACTACTTTGTATCATTGTTATATTATCTTTGCTTGTCTTCAATATGTTGTAACTATCAGAGATGAACTTCAAAACACAAGAAACCTTAACTGAAGGTTTATTATATCCCAAAATGTCTCCTTCTAAGATCACATAAATTAGATAACCATATATTGTACTCATTGACCAAAACTGTGTGACTGTACACTGTAAATTGCATTATGGACTTAGTCATTTTTACAAAACTAAAAATCCAAAACTATGTTGTACTTCAAGCGACCATGCAGATGAGTAGTGGTGCCATAAATGACAACCTCTATGCAATCCTAAATGGGGAACTTGCCAACAGTTCTTCCTCAACCATATCATTATAATCAGATCCTTTTTTTCTACACTCATCTGTAACTTCATCAAATACACATCCCAAATACATCCATCTTCCTTGGTACCCAAAACATATCATATCTCCATTGTTGGAGAATACACCAACTCTTGATCATTTTCATGACCCACCAACTCAGTCTTAGTCTCTTCCCTTGAGATCAAATCAGACTTCACTATATGAACCTCTTCCTTTTTCCATTCCTCTTGGCATTCCAAACCATTCTTTAGCTTCAAGGCTACTTGATTATCCTCCTCTTGTGATATCACAGGAATACCTTGCATAGTACTTTTCTTTTCCTCCAAAGGACACAACATAGTGCCTACCACAACTGACTCATATCTCTCAAGACCTTCAAGAATTTCTTCCTTATTGTCTTCACCAACATCTTCCATCTCTAATTCCTCTTCTATAACGTCTTCAACATTGGGTTCTTCATCTCCTTGTTGTTGCACTTGCTCTACGTATTCTGTAAGCTTCTTCATTCTTGCTTCACTCTCCTCTAGTTTTCTCTCTAAACTTCTTATCTCCTCTTTTATCATCTCTTTTTATTTCCTTTTATTTTATTGTTTCTTATTTTTTCATCCCAATAAACCTTCCATGCATATTCACAAATCAAATAAACACAACTTGATAACTTTTTAAGGAAATATTGCACATTTTGCAACCTTTTAACTGAATCAACAAACTAGGGTAAAATATGTCACTTGCAAATAGACATTCATAAATTTTACATGAGACATAACAAAGCCAACCACTTTAGTGAAATTAAAATAAAATAAATTAAATATAATTTTCCCAAGTTATAGCAGAATCCAACAGTTAAAACAAAATTTATGGCATTTCTCCCAAAACTGCTAACCCTAGGACAAAATAAGATCTGTCTATACAAAAATGACCATAACTTCTAAAAATGTCAATGAAATTGTACCAAACCAAAACCAAATGAAAGCTAACTAATTAATATTTAAAAAAATATAATATTTATATCTTTATCATTTCATATGTGGTTGTACCAATCAAAACAACAAACAATTTTTATGAGAAATAATTCAGAAAACTAGAAAATATTATCTTCAAAATAAGTTTTCTTCCATTTCAATCCTTCTCCAAACTCCTACAACTTTTAAATTTGAGTTTGAGAAAAAAATTGATACAATTTTAAATCATATTAAACCACCCAAACAACGTACAAATACCCATTAACAACTTTTAACAAACTTTTTACAAAGTTGTCAGTAAGTTGCAAAAGTTGTCATGACAATTTTGACAACTTTTACAATTCTTTTCCAAATGACTCAAAACCTTCCCAAAACCTTTAAAACATGATAAAAATGACTTAAAAACTAAAATTAAATTAATTTCACTCTATTTGGATACATTTGAGTGGTTTGACCATGTTTGACTTTATCAGGACCTTATAGATCATTATAACTTTAATGGCTTTAATAGCCTTACAAAATGATTTGAATAAATTCCAAATGGTGTTTTGGACATTACATAACCTTGAAAAAACATTAAAAACAATATATAATATCAAATTATTTATGAGACATCCAATTAATAGGTTCTTGTGCACCAAGAAGTAAGTCCTTCTGACTTGCCTTTGGATCTCACTGATGTAGACCCCATGTCTGGATTTTCTTTGTTATTATTTATTTTTAACTTCTTCTTACACTTCTTCTCAGCTTCACCTTTCTCCTTTTCTTTTTCTTCTTCTTTTATTTTGGGTTCCTTGTCCTCCTTTTTTTTTTCCTTCCTTATTGCCCTTGTCACTCTTCTGCAATCTCATGTTTGGTCCTTTCATTTCACCTCTGTCTTTATTCTTGCTTCTACAATTTTCAAAAGTAACTTTAGATATATTTCATTTGATTTATATAACCATTCTCTATTTATTCTTTCCTTTTCTTATAGCAATACACTATCTTGCAATATGAAAATATTTCTTACATGTAAAACATATATCCTTTTTCCATTTGACATTGTCAATCCTCTTTCTTATATTGATATATATGGTTGGATCATGATCATTCCTTCTGAAATTAGAGCATGTATATCCTTTTTAATAATCCTTTTCTTGGATTCCAAGCTTTTTACAACCATGATTCTTGTCCTTGAACCTTTACTTTTCAGATTCCTTTGCCAATTTCTTCTTCTTGGTATTCTTCCTTTTCTTCTTTGATTTAGGCTTACCTTGACTAGACCTAGAGAATTATCCTTCTTCTTATCCAATACCATTCTTTTCCACTTACTTCCTCTAAAGTAGCAGTGCCTCAAGCTTAGCTGAACTAATCTTGAGCTTGTTTTTTAAATCATTTGCAATTCTGAGTTCTTGTTCCATTGCTCTGACCCATTAGTCATCTATGCAATATCTATACACTTCTCTGGCTTCAATTTCAAAGATTAAACATATTTTATCTTCCTACTTTGGTGTCTTTGGCTTCACTTGTTACTCTTGAGTTAACTCATATTCTTCATTCTATCTATAGAGTCTTCTTTGTTTAGTCTCCAACTTCTGCAACCTTTTGTAACATGTTCAGCTGAGTTGCATTTGAAACACATTGATTTCTTGTTTATTTTCTTCATCTTGATTGGTAACACATTGACTTGTAATGTGACCAGATCTTCTACACACAAAACATATTGATCTTTATTTTATTTGAATTGATTCCTTGTACTCTCATATCATTACTTGTTATCAAATCATCCCATGAGAAAACCATTCTTTTTCTACAATGTATAGCCTTATGACCAATAATTCAACAAATAAAGCAATTACCTTTGAATTTGAGGATATTAATTTTCCTTACTAGTACTGTTTGTTTCTTATGATGCTTTGGCTTGTTATATTGAGCACATACAATCTCTTCGTGGTTCACATGTTCAATATTATTTATAATTTTAGACTTTTCTTGACTGAAAAGACTAGGTATATGACTTCTCTTTTTAGTATCTACTTTAGCTTCTATTAGTTCTACCAGAGTTTTCTTCATTAGACCACTTCTACTTTGTTCTTTACTTTCTTTTCTCACCTGAATGCACTGAGTCTGATTCTGAGATGAACTTGTTAATCATTGAAATGTACTGGTATTTTTATCCTCTTTCTATAAACAAGCCTGTCCTTCATCACCCTAGGTAATCAGATATTTTTATCCATCATTATTCAGATGAAATACTTTCTTCTTGTTCTGACTTTTTCCATTCTAAGTAATATGATACTTCATTCTTTTATCCATATGGAAGATACTCCTTTGGCTCTTTGATCCCGATCCAATCCCACTTCTGAATTCATTCAAAAAATTTCATCCTTTATCATTGAAATTGAGAGTGTTTGTTTTCAATTAGCTGACCAACACTAAGAATGTTATGTTTTAAAACTTCTACATATAACACATTATTTGTAGAATTCATTCCATCTAGGGAAATAGTACCTTTATCTTTGATCATACCTTAAGAGTGGTCACCCCGTTTGACAATTCCTCTATCATACTCTTCAAATTTCACAAGCTTGGTTATGCCACCATTCATATGATGTGAACAACCACTATCTATTAACTAGTCATTCATTTTGTCTAATGGTGAAACTGTAGCCTTTTCTTCTTCATTTATATGACTTATAGTTTTCTGTAAGGTGACCTTATCAATATTACTACAGATGGCAATATTACTAACATAAGTGTCACAGGTTTTGGTCCTCTTATGAGCACAACTAACATGATCATCAGTCATAATATCTTTGGTAATATATTTTGCAACAATATTGATCACTTTGATGCTTATTGTATCCCTCAAATTTGTTCATGTCACTGATCAAGTGATGTGAGAAGTCACTATCAATGATCAGATTGTCTTCTTTGACACTCTAAGAAGTCAATGCTTTCCCTACATCTTGTGTGTCTGAAATTCCTTCTTTAATCACACTTCCAACATCTTCATTATACATGGGATATTCATCAATATTTACAACATGAATGCTACATATAATATTTTTTGTCTTAGATTAATCTTCCTTGGTTGCAACAAACACAAATTCATATTCAATATTATCAACATCATTAGATTCATAATTTGTGTCATCTTTATCAACACACAAACACTTTTTCCCATACCTAGACTTATTGGACTTGTACTCGGGATATCTTCCCGAACATCTAGAGGCAAAATGTCTTATCTCTTTACACAAAAAAACATTTTTTCTTTAAACTTACTAGATCCTTTTGATAGTCTCCTTAACACCATTGCTTCCATATTTTGAAGCTCTTTTTCCTCTTCCTGAATTTCTCTTAACTCATTTTCATATTTTGATTCTCTTCTTGAAGAACCTTCACTAAGATATGATCTATGCATGTCTCTTATCAGATTAGAAATAATCCTGATTTCCTCAACAACACCTTTGAGAAGAGATCTCAGTGTCTTTGAGATAATCTCTCCTTTGTTTAGAATATCACCAACATATTTGATGACATAAACTAATTCATTGATCTTTTCATCTAGAAATCTAAGTTCTCATCCTTCACCATCTTTAGAGATTCATACCTTTCTTCCCATATGGATTAATTTATGTCTTCAAACCTTGGACTATCTTTTCTATCAGTTGACATAGTAGATCTCCACTAAGTTGTTAGGCTTCCTTAAAGGGACCAGGCTTTGATACCAATTGTTGATACTATGACAATGGAAAACTAAGAAGTTGGGGTTGAATTAGTTGTTCCTAAACACTTCAAGCTTCAAACCCTTAAACCTTAAAACCCTTAAACTTGTGCACCCTTAAATCTGATTTGGTCAAATCAAATAATGATCATGCAAGTACACATAATCAGAATCACATCCACACATGTTGACACAAAATTTTAATTTTGGAAACCTTGTTAGGGGGGAAACCACAGTGGGGCTAATTACCCACAATAAGAAAATACCTTGTTGGAAGTATAACTTATGACAATTTATATGGGGATTGCACACGCAATTAGGCTCACTACCTAGATCTCACTGCTCAATTGAAAATCCTTGTGATACAATCCTAAGGAAGGCTCACTGCCTTACAGTTTTGATCACTACAATGATCAATCAGACTCCAATCTGATAGGATTTTGTGAACTACTGAGAATGACAACTCCAATGTCTAATTACAGTTCCTTATAAGTGCACTTTGCATATATCTGTTCAAAATCCTATTGAAAACACTTCTTATTTCACTGAATCAGGCTCTCCCCTTTCTTATCCACCTCTGACATCTGCAACCATGATCAACAACTTGAATTTTCCCTAATTCATCATCTTATACCAAGAACGAGGTTGATAAAACCTAATTCATAATCTCTTTCAATCTAAGGGCTAGATCTCTTAATTTGAATTCATCTATCACTACTTAATCCTGACTAAAAATTATAACCACCTTCTCAAGATCATAAATCTCTGAGATAACACATTTTGCACTTGCACAACACCATTTATCAACTAGGTCAGCCAAGAGAAAATGATAATACAAAGAACAATAAATTTGACAAAAATTCAACCAATCAGGTCCTTCTAATCCATGTGGATCACCAAATTATCAAGAACATACCTCAAAAACATACTACAACATCATGAAAAACACTCAGTCATTCAAATCTGTCACAACCATTGGATTTGTCAACTCTTTTTCATCAAGCCCTGAAGAACACTATC
Source organism: Thuja plicata (assembly GCA_018584345.1). Taxonomy (NCBI): domain Eukaryota; kingdom Viridiplantae; phylum Streptophyta; class Pinopsida; order Cupressales; family Cupressaceae; genus Thuja; species Thuja plicata. The sequence continues at coordinate 5,370,738 of MU225127.1, read as the reverse complement.
ATCAAGCAACTAAGACAATAAGATTATGCATTGCAGACCTCTGAAGTATAAACCCTTTGAGTTGACACACTTGAGTATGTCCCAGACACATTCCTAAGTGCACTCCATGAAATGTTTCCTCTATTAAGCACATCATACCTTTTCATGGCTTCCTGTTAACATTGACTGTCACCTTTTCTACCAGTCATATTTTGTAACATGTTTACCTATCCAAATCTTCATGAAACTCTCTAAAAATTTGGGTGAAAAAATTAAACACCTTCAAAATCATTCTTCTATGTGCATGATTCCATATCTGTCATGTCTGCTTCTCACCATACCTTTGACCACTCTGCTCCATTGTCTATCTTGCAACAGTTCAGTTAGCAACAACTAATCTATTCTTCTAATAAATCCCTCTAATATGTTGACATCAATGCTAACACATATATCTTCTAACTTTTCCAATATGTCAACAATACCCCCCTTTAGAATTAATGGAAATATGTGATGTGAAATATAAGTAATAGAAATAGAAACCAAAAAATCTCATTCTAAGAAAGATAATCAACAACAATATCCTTCATTATCTTTCAGGGTCTCTCTAATAGAACTTCTTCTACTCCCCTTGGGAATATGCTTGATTTGGCTCAAATCAAATCACATACTCTTCTCTTCATCAACTTCTCCCCCTCGAGTACACATCACATCTCTTATCTCACCTCTTTCTTATGTGCAAGTATACATAAACTTGCATCCCTCATTTGATCAACTTCCTTCTTATCTTCTCCTTTGATGTATTCTTTACCCTATATGTATTTTTCACATCTATTTCTCTCTCCCTTTGACATCAATGACAAAGCTTTGTTAATTGTTCTCATGAAATTATCCTTGTGAAATCAATGTCAGCTTCCTTTTCATCTTCTATGAATTCACCTTACTTTCTTGTATAGATATATTCTTGTGACATCCATACACTAAACAGGCACTTACCTTCCTTATTTTTCACTTTCTTGTAACATATTGTAAAGCTCTCTTTCAAATTAGGTAGCTCTTACTTTTTATGCTTATTACTCCCCCTGAGTATTAGCCTCCTTACATCAATTGAATTTAGATGATATTTACATGAAGATCCTTTGGACTGATGCATTCCCTGGCATCTTAGTTTTGAAAATTTGAGTAGGAGAAGCAAGTCCTTTGACTTACCTTTGGATCTTACTAATATAGATCCCATATCTGGATTTTTCTTCTTCTTCTTTCTTCTCCTTTCTTCTTGACTTCTTCTTATACTTCTTCTCACCTTCACCTTTCTCCTTTTATTTTTCTTCTTCTTTTCTTATGTGTTCATTTCCCTCCTTTTATTTTCCATCCTTTCTTCCCTTGTCACTCTTTTTCAATCTCATGTTTGGTTCTTTAGTGTCACCTATGTCTTTCTTCTTGCTTCTACAATTTTCAGAAGTAACTTCAGATATATTTCATTTGATTTGTAGAACCATTCTCTGTTTGTTATTTCCTTTTCTTTTAGCAGTACACTGTCTTGTAATATAACCATATTTCTCATATGCAAAACATCTATCATTTTGCCTTTTGACATTCTCAATCCTCTTTCTCATACTGCTACATATGTTTGGATCATTATTATTCCTTCTACAATTACAACATAAATATGCCTTTTTATAATCCTTTTCTTGGAGTCCAATATTTTTATAGTCATGATTCTTGTCCTTGAACATTCACTCTTCAGATTCCTCTATCAATTTATTCTTCTTGTTCTTCTTCCTTTTCTTCTTTAATTTAGGCTTATCTTGACTAGACCTAGATCATTATCCTTCTTCTGATCCAATACCATTCTTGTCCATTGAATTATTATCAAGTAACAATGCCTCAAGCTTAGCTGAACTCATCTTGAGCTTGTTTTTGAAATCATTTACAATCTGAGCTCTTGTTCCATTGCTCTAACCCATTGGTCATCTATGCAATATTTGTACACTTCTCTGGCTTCAATTTCAAATATTAGACATATTTTATCTTCCTGCTTTGGTGTCTTTGGCTTCACTTTTTACTCTTGAGTTAAGTCATCTTCTTCATTCTTGTTCGTATCTATAGAGTCTTCTTTGTTCATTCTCCAACTTCTGCAACCTTTTGCAACATGTCCAGGTGAGTTACATTTGAAACACACAATGATTTCCTATTTATTTTCTTCATCTTTTATTGGTAACACATTGACTTGCAATGTGGCCAGATCTTCTACACACAAAACATTTTATCTTTCTTTTATTTTAAATGATTCCGTTGATTCTCATATCATTACTTGTTCTTAATTTCTTCCATGAGAAAACCATTCTTCTTCTACAATGTATAGCCTTATGACCAATAATTCCATAAATAAAGCAATTACCTTTGAATTTTAGGACATGTATTTCCATTACTAGTATTGTATGTTTCTTCTAATTCTATGGCTTGTTATCTTGAGCATGTAGAACCTCTTCATGGTTCACAGGTTCAAGATTCTTTATGATTTTGGAACTTTCTTGACTTATAAGACTATGTATATGACATCTCTTTTCAATATCTTCTTTAGCTTCTATTAGTTCTACTAGAATTGTCTTCATCAAACCACTTCTACTTTTTCTTTACTTTCTTTTCTCACCTGAATGCACTGAGTCTGATTCTGAGATAGTTTTCTTTAGTTGTGCATTGACTATAGGAAGTTGAACAAGGTCACTATCAAGAATGTATATCCTTTATCAAGAATCAATGACTTGTTTGATGAGATAAAGTGAGTCAAGGTGTTCTCCAAAATTTATCTTAAGTTGGGATATCACTAGCTACAAATTTATGAGGTGGACATTTGCCAAACAACCTTACAAACTAGATATGGTCATTATGAGTTCATAGTGGTCTCATTTGGATTGACTAATGCACTATCAATTTTTATGAGTTTGATGAATGGGTTTTTCTACATGTACCTAAATTATTTTGGTATTGTCTTCCTTGATAATATTTTGATATATTCAAAGACTGGAGGAGCACGAGGAGAATTTGTGATAGGTTTTATAGTGTCTATGAGACAATTAGTTATATGCCAATTTGGATAAGTGTGAGTTCTTTCAGACATAGTTTGAGTACTTGGTAGATGTGATTTATGGATAGGTATCTTTTTTTATGCCTCTAAGGTTCATGATTGTCAAGTGGCCACACCCACTAATGTTGTAGAGGTTTGTAGCTTCATGGGTTTGGTAGGTTACTAATGTTGGTTTGTGAATGACTTCTTGAGGGTTTCTCATCCCATCAATTCCCTTCAGAGGAAAGGGAAGAATTTTGTGTGATCAGAGCAATGCAATGTTGTATTCCATAATCTCAAGGAGAGATTGATCAGTGCTCACATTCTTGTTGTTCCCGATCCTGCATGTGGCTTCATGGTTTGCATAGATGCTTCATTAGAGGGGATTGAAGCAGTACTTATACAAGATAGATTTTGAGATTGATGAAAGTCAATCTACCCAAGAACACCTGCATGCATAGCTATTACAAACAGAATGAAACAGACAGAAGAGAGAAGGGAATCAGCTATGGCGGCCGATAGGCCAGAGAGTGCAAACACATGTTGACAGAAAATA
>MU225127.1:5341093-5352598 GCA_018584345.1 Thuja plicata | reverse complement strand
TTTACTATGCTATGTTCATACACGCAGACCCAGATATGAAGTTTCAGTAAAGATATGTAATTCTGTTATTGACGGTTACAGTTCTGGAGGAATAACGGTTTAAGGCCGACGTATGTAACATGTTGATTGAGTTGCGCCTATCTTCAGGATATGTGTGTGTATATTCATGATGATTTATGAGTTGTTGATATTAATCTAAACACACCAAACATATTTCAAGAATATTACAAAGTTATGGTTAAATTGATGAAGCTGACTTAGTGAAGTGACGCGTCTATTCAGTTAGTACTTGCGCGGTTGTAATTATGCTTGCGCACTTAGTAGAGCTGACAAGGATGTTAAGAAGAGTTGTCCTATAGGTCCCATGATCTCATACTTGGTGTATGTACTTATAGAAGGTCATTTGTAATAAGAAGAGTTGCGAAAGCCAGAGATTAGAAAAGCAGAGCAGAGCTATATTTATCATATGTTGATAATATAGATATTGAAGTAGAAGCTTGTAGAACACAGAGAAGATTGTTGTAGTGCTTTACAAGAGGTTAAAGCATCGACACATAAAAGGAACTGATCAGACAAGCAATGTCACAAACATCAGTTCACCTTGTTGATACATTGTGTATCAAATAACCAGAAGGTTGTAGCCTTCACCACTTGGACAGTGAGTCCACCACCCCTAACAGGGTTATTGTAAAAGACTCCTAACAGGGTCTGACCCTTAACTAGGTCACTATACTACTACATTGTAATGTACAACTCCTAACAGGGTTGGAAGATCTTTTAATAGAGATCACTATAAATAGTATAGTTCTTTGTGGGTACTAATTCCCACCAGGGTTTTTACCATTTGGTTTCCCCGTAACCAAATTAATGTGTTGTGTAATGTGTTATATGTATGTACATTTACTTTGTATCAATCTGGATTAATAAGTTTAAGATAAAGATTTAAAGTTGCTGATAACTGATTCACGCCCCCCCTTCTCAGTTATCCCTGAAGTATTCTAACACCAAGTTCTTCCCTTAGGTCACTACTACTGGTGCTTGCATTTCCAGATAAGGTCTTTTTGTTCTTGTGCACGGTTGCCTTGAATGCTGACTCAACTTTAGGTAAAGTGTCTCCCAATTCTGCGGCCTCAAATGTAGTTAGCTTTCCAATCAACATCTCTCTAGTGAAGTTTGGTGTCAAGGGTATAATCTCCTCTATAGATTGTACTTTGGTTCTATATGCAGGTGTCAAAGATCTGAGTATCTTCGCAATCACTTCTTCCTCACTATAAGTACCTCTAGAGTTTCTAATACCAGTAACCACTTCTGGAATTCTCTGTGCATGTGCCCTAATGTTCTCATCTTCTCTCATTTTCAGTGATTCCATCTTTGTCTTCTAGTTTTGTAGCTTTGCTTGCTTAGTAAACTTGTCTCCAATATACAATGCTTCTAATCTTGTCCATGTATCATGTGCAGAATCCAAGTCCTTTACTTCAGTGAATTCTCCTTATGAAAGTGCGCTGATCAAAGATTCCCTTGCAACCATATTTCATGAAAATAGCTTCTTTTCATCTTCAGTAGCCTTCTCTAACTCATCCTTAGTCGCTATATTCTCTTTCTTCTTTGTGATAATCCAGTAATCAATTCCCAGACATAGCAAATGTGTTCTCATCTTGTTCTGCCAACTATCAAAGTTTTCAGGATCAAACTTTAGACTATCCTTCCTGTAGTAAGTCATCTTCAGGATCACCTCAAGCTGTTAAAATTTCTCTCTAAGGACCAAAAGCTCTGATACCAATTGTTAGGAATAACAATCCATAAGATAACTGAGAGGGGGGTGAATCAGTTATGATATAGATTATTAAACTTTAAACTTTATAAACCAAATATGCAAATGTTAATGATAACACAGTAAATGCCAACACCATAACACAATACTTGTTGTCGAGGAAATGTTGTTAAAGGTAAAACCCTGGTGGGAATTAGCATACATAAATAATGTACTGAGAGTATAGTATCCCTGTTAAAATATTTAGCCCTGTTAGGAGCTTGTTACAACATTACAGTACACAGTCCCTGTTAGGAGACAAACCCTATTAGGAGTCAAAAGAAATAGTAGGCTCACTGGCAAGGCACACTGCCCAAAGAAGGTTAAAGCCTCCCTCAAGGATTCACAATCTGAACAAGTGTATATAGAAAATACACAATCCAGTGAACTGTCTGATAGCAACTATCTTTGCTTGATCAGTTCCAATAAAGTACTCTTCTCATAAACTCTGCTCTACATCTAACAGTCAAACAAGCCTCGCAGCTTTCACTTCTTTTTATTTTCAATCTCTCTTACATATTTTCAAAAGAAAAGATCACTCATATATACCCTCTTACAATAATTCATTAGGTTGGCCAGTTAAGCTTTCTTAATACATAAATAATTAATTAGGTCGGCCAATTAAGGCTTTCCAATATACAAATAGTTGTTTAACCCCTTGCTAAGATACACACGGTACCTATGACAAGTAAACATCAAATATAATCCATCACTTATACTTCCGGATCTGAAATCCATGTTCACAATTCATTTTACACGCTACATGTCTGAAGTCATCCACAAAATAGGTCTCCTCCAGAATACACACCATAGATGACGTCACCAGTAACCAAACAACAATCAAACTCAACCCATTATTCCAATATATGTCGGCTGTCCACTAGTAAGCTTGCATCACCTAAAATATCTTCGCTAGAAAGATATACCTGAAATATAGAGACCTGCTCTGTCCAACATCACAGTTACAGTCCAGAAACTAGTCTTCACCAAATCAACTGTAACATCCATAATATGCAACATAAAGCCAAGAGACCTTAGGAATAAGGTCAACACACATCCTTATGCATAAATCCAACTTCGATCATTCTGAATCATTCGTACAATGTACGTACACTTCTTCCAGTCAAGTAACCAGTCTGTCTTCTCCACAGAAATATATGTTAACATCAGTGACAAAACATGGATATCAACAACACCAAAAACTAATATCATCCAATAGAAAGGTCTATGGGTACTAATGACCCACGTCTAATCCATGTATGTAATTTATAAGCAATACACTATTTACAACACTTCACAACTTGTATACCCAAGAATGCAACATACAAATCCAAACCAATTATTGATAAGCATGTCAAAATGAGAGTAATATGAGATATATAACTAAGTATATAATGATACAAGCTCTAAATCTCCAATATTTAACTTGTCATTAACTAATAAAAATACCATAGTCACAAGAATCCATAAACAACTTAGTTTAGAATAACACCAAATACATCATTTCAAAACAACTCCAAATATGATCCATTGTAAAGTGGTTTGAACATTCTTTCCATCAACTATTCAAAGTCCAAAATCTAGCTTCATTTGTACAAGTTATGACCTCTAAAAGTAAAAAAGGTACACCAAAATTCTAGTAAGCACTTCATTACCAAAACAAGAAAATATATAAAAATCAATGACACCACTACATAGCGCTTAGAGTCACCTTTCCAACGACTATAAGAAGTCAAAAATATGATATCATATGCCCGAGTTATGCTCTGTGGATGAAGAAACCTATTAGGTTATATGCAACTCATAGTGAACATGGACTCCAAAAATTTATCGTTTACACACACACACATACATATAGCGGGGTGGGCCGACCTAGACCCAACCCTGATAAAATCTAAATTATAAAATATTGGGTCGATATTTATTTTAAATTTTGCACGAAAAAATAATTTTTTTTAAAAAAAAATTTATACCCATCAAAGTGGGTGGCCCACAACCCCTAAAAGTCAGGGTTGGAGAATGTGTCCCCCTGGTACCACATACACCATCGTACCTACCGAGGACTATAAGCTAATAGGTCAAGGCATGCAGGCTAGTCACTATTTGTAGGTACCCATGGGGTACTGTGACAATACTAGCTTTGCCATTGTACAACCATTACCTTTTGTCAACATCTCTTTCTACCATTATTTTAGTCATTTTCTCTCTTCTCTCTTCTTATTGTTTTATTGTTATATCATCATTTAGAAAAAATGATAGCCTCTTAAAAGCCTCTTTTGTTTAAAAGTCATCGTTTGTCTTACTTACCATGACCACTTTAATATTTCTATCAATTTCTTCACAAAATTTACCAAGCCTTCATTCTTGAAATATTTACCCTTGCCATTGCAATTTGTCTCTTATAAAATCACTTGTGAATTGAAAGTGTTTTCACTTTTTTTTTACAATCTTAGACTCCTTTGATGACAATATTTTTCACCCTTCATGCCTTTCTTTGTTTTCTCTTTCTTGGGCTATAGTGGAGATTGCACTTGCCTCTTCTTTTATACTTATTGGTCCTCTCACTATGTGAGTCCATATTTTGATCTCATTTGAAATTCCTTCTTTGTTACTTTCATTATTCTTTGCCCTTTTTTTGTTTGCTTGCCAGAATGTTTGTGCTTCACTTTGAGTTGCTTTTGTTGAGTCTTTCAAGTTCTGCCAAGCTAACAACAAATTATGCCACTCATTCTTTCCCATTTTTTGTGTTTCTTGCAATATTGACATTTGTTCCCTAAAAAAATTGTTGTTTTCCACTTAAGACCAATTTGTATCAATAACCTTGTGAAGCTTGTTGCTCCTTTCTTCTCCCTAAATTTCATTCCCTCTAACAAAATTTTGACACTAATCAATTCTTACTTATAGAGATTTGACGACCATAAGGGAGGAGTGGACATGGGGCTACATGATTATGCTTCTTCTTCCTTAGTGCAACCTTAGTTAATTCTAGACCAAAGCCTTGATATATTTCTTTGTTTACTTACACTTTTAGCCATTACTCGCTAGCTAAGTTTTTTTCCTTTTCTCTTTGGGATTGTATACACTTTGTTCTATGTTTCAAGGTCCCTCAATAATGTTCTACGATGACCCAAACCCAAGTCTTGCTTTTACTTGTTATGACATTTTGTAACATACCCTAGTTGATTTGTTTCCACAATACCAATAATTTCAATTCCATCTTTCACGAAAAAAGAAGAATTCATTTGTCATTACTAGAAAGAGAAACAAATTTTATGAACTACCTAGAAAATGGGGCTTACCTTTGACCATTCAAGGTTCTACCTCAATCCTAAATACTACTTTAACCCAATTTTTTTTTTCAAAATAAAAGCAAAACCTTAAAAGAGATAAACCAACAACTTAAATTTTTTTTTTTTGAAAGGCTCCTCATAAAACCTTAAATAAACTTATTTTCTTCATTACCCTCCCTTGAATCATACTTCTAAATATTAATTTTGAAAAAAACTCCAAACACCAACATGTAACTCAAAACAAAATGTTAAGAAAACTGAACCACACCGAAACATTAAAAAGTTGAAAATTCGCTTAATCACCACATTTTACCAAGAGATGAGAAGCCTATCAAATTTCGTCTTTCATCAGCAGAAAGGCTGTGGTGCTGTATAATCAATAAAAACAGCAGTTGCCACGTAGGATGATCCTCTATATGCAAATGTATGGTGCGTTTAAACTGTGCCAACCACAAGTCGCCATGTCAGCAATATCAAGGAGGGAGTTTACAATAACAGAAGTGAATTGAACAGGAAAGCAGCAAATGCAAGCAATGGCTTCTCAAGCATTGTCTGCTTCATTTCTGCATACCAACAGTCGGAGAAGCTTAACCTTTAATTTTAGTCCACACAAGCCATACACATCTCCTCCTCACAAATCACGCTCCGGAGACCTTCAGTCATTTGCAGGAAAGTTGAGGGCTGCGTGCTCCTCGATTAACTGCCAATTGGTGGAGGCACGCAACGGGTTAGAGTCTTCTAGAAGGGAAGCTGCAATCGGATTGTTGGCTGGAGCAGGTATTCTCTCATCTTTATCTGACATTGAGTATACGACATTTCAGGAACATTCATCGGCAAACTTTACACCAGAAAATTCCTTAAATTTTACATTGCTGCAGCTTTTGCGCAGCCATTTCAAATAACTTTGAGCATGAGTGTAGCTTGTGCCTTTTTAGTTGCTTCTTATTTGTGATGGACAGCGGAAGAAAGGGCCGGATCCCTTGTTGGGGTTTCAATATTTTAGTTGTGGAGAATTTGGGTTCTGTTAAATATAGGTCACTAAGTTCAAATTTTTCAGAGGGTAAGACATGTATATATGTATATCTTGTTTGTAGTATAGTTAAATGTCTTTTGTAATGAGTATGAGTTAGTTTCTAATTAATATTATCATATGTAGACTCAAAAACAGATGACTGATATCATAGATTAGAAAAAGCTCCTATCCTTTCCGTTTCTTTTCTTTATGCTCCTCATTTATTGAAAGAACAATCAAATTCCAGCCTCGAAGAGGCCATTAGCTCAGGGCTACTAATGGGGCATTCTAACGGAAGCTGTTATCATTAATGAAGTTTCTTTACTTGTACACCTTTGTCAGTCACCTACAGTAAAACGTGGTTAAAGAGTGAATATTAATTGGCAACTTCATAGATAAAAATGGACCATCAGATTCTTGTCAGCAATTGACTAAATGTGAAAGCGTTTCCGATTTTAGAAACACTATATTTCAATTAAATAAGATTTACATTCCACTTTATAATAAAAAGAATTTAAATCCCATTTAAAAAGGTGGTGATATCTGTAACGGTTCTGACAAAGGAATCTGTAACCGCTCTGATTGTGCAGTCCAATCATTGCCAACTCTTCCTCTTCTCAACCTTTTCGTCTTCCATTGAATGACTGATATTGTATAACCATAGCTAGTTGTTGCTGCTGTATCGTTGTAACTTTGTTTATTTGAATAAGAGAAAAAAGGCCCCTGCTTGAAGAGTGGATGTAGTCCAGACTAGCTGGATGAACCACTATAAAATTCTGTGTTTTCTTCTTGCATTCTTCGTCTGGTTTTTTATTTTAGATTCTAAATTGTTTTAGCATTTTTCATTAGCTCAACAATTGGTATCAGAGCTTGTTAAGCTCGTTTGATTTTCTGAAATTTGGTGAAGATTTGCAGGCGCCATGGAAGAGGTGGATAAATGGAAAATCGAAAAGTTTTCTAGGCAAAACTTCGGGCTATGAAAAGTGCAGATAGAGTCCTTGCTTATCAAGCAGGATTTGCACCTTGCATTGCTTGGTAAAGCAAAAGGTCAAGGATCTCTAACGCCGAAAGAATGGGAGAAAATGGATTTGAAAGCACGGGCAACAATCTTTCTAGCTCTCTCAAGCAATGTGTTGTTTAATGTTTCAGCGGAGAAGACAACAAGAGAGCTGGTTGAAAAGTTATCTTCATTATATGAAATACCTCCATCTTCGAACAAGGTTTTTCTAATGAAGAAGTTATATAATTTGAAAATGAAAGGAGGAGTGATATCGAATCATCTCAACGAGTACATGGGTTCTAAAAGATGGAAGTACATGGGTTCCATGTTCCTACGCTTAAGCGTAATCTGATTTCACTTAGTTAGTTATATACACAAGGTTGTAATGTCAATTTTGATCTCGCTTCTTGGAGAGTGTCCAAAGGTCAATTAATTTTAGCTAAAGGGCAGAAAACTGGAAGTTTATACACTTTAGAGTGTAATGGAGAAGTGGGAGCAGCCATGGTGGTTGCGGATAGCAATGCTGGACTTTGGCATAAGAGGCTCGGTCATATGAGCAAGAAGGGTCTTGAAGTTATGCTTCAACGAGATCAACTTTCGGGTCTTAAATCTATTGATTTGCAGATATGTGAACATTGTCTTTATGGCAAACAAAATTGAACCAGCTTTGTGCGGATGGGTCATGAGAAGAAATCTTCTCCCTTAGAGCTCATTCATTCCGATGTTTTCGGTCCTACGAAGGTAACTTCTATTGGTGGTGCAAATTATTATGTTTGTTTTCTTGATGATTGCACTCGAAAAGTTTGGGTTTACATGTTGAATAAGAAATCAAAAGTATTTTCAAAATTTAAAAGTTTTAAGGCTATGGTGGAAAATCAAATTGGAAGGAAGATTAAATGTTTATTAACGGACAATGGTGGTGAGTATTGCTCTTCGGAGTTTGATAATTTTTGTGCAGATGAAGGTATTCGGAGGATTAAAATAGTCCCTTATACACCTCAAGAAAATGATGCAGCTGAGAGGTTGAATCAAACTATTTTGGAGAGAGCTAGGTGTATGTTGTCCAATGCTGGTTTGGGGAAGAAATTTTGGGCAGAGGCGTGTAATACAGCGGTTTATTTAATAAATCGAGCTCTTTCATCACGTCTGGATTTTGATATTCCGGAAGAAAGGTGGACTGGTAAGAGAATTTCATTTTCTCATTTGCGAGTTTTTGGATGCGAAACATACGTTCACATTCCTAAAGAGCAGAGAATGAAATTGGATTTCAAATCCAAAAGATGTGTATTTTTGGGGTATGGTGAGGATCAATTTGGTTTCTGTCTTTGGGATTCAATCACCAAGAAAGTGATTCGTAGTCGGGATGTTGTTTTTAATGAGAAGTCTTTCTCAAGTTTGCAAAATCAGAACTCCACTTCTGATAATTTTATTAAATTTGACTTGTTTGACAATGGCAGTCATGTACAGAGAATTTCTCGGGTTACATTCCACCCCTCTACTTCTGTTGTGCCCACCGAAAATATTCATCCCTCCTCTCTCCATACTCCAATGCAAATTCCAATTGCCACGCAACCCGTCATTGTTTCAACGCTGCCTATCCAGTCTTTGTTTGATAGTGGAGCTGCTGGAGAGCAGGCTACTCTGTACCCCACGCAGCCTCCACAAACGATGTTCACCGTGCCTCCTCATACTCCCTCCAACAGGCCTGCAAATGAACCCACTACTGCTGCGTGGGATGCTCTGTCCCCCACGCAGCTCCCCCAATCCTCCTTCGCGCGGGAGACTCCATCGTGGGCTGCTGCTCTGCCACGGGCAGAGCCTGCGTAGCAGCATGGGAATCCCACTCCCCAGCGCGAGCAACCTCTGCTGCTGCCCACCCACTCCACTCTGCCCTCTCTGCCGCGTGTGGACTCCTTTCTCCCACGCATGGACTCCTCTCTGTCGTTAGGGGAAATTACTGCAGTCCGAGGCCAGAGTACTTGCCACGAGACAAAGTCTGTCAAACAACAAGGTGTTCGTAATTTACTGCGTGTGGGAAATACAAAGACTTCAGATGCTGATCACAGTCAAGATGAAAATCAAAGTATTCCGCTATGGAGGTCTACACAAGAGAGAAAACGTCTAAGGAAACTTGACGATTATGAACTTTTACTCTCTTTGTGTTCTGATCAGGCAGAGCCACAAACATATAAGCAAGCATGTACTGATGTTAATTCAGTGTTCTGGATGGATGCCATGAAAGATGAAATGAATTCTTTAAATACAAATCAGACATGGGATTTGGTTCCTCTTCCGCCAAATTGTAAAGCCTTGAAAAACAAATGGGTATATCACATAAAAGAGGAAGATGGAGGTCGAAAGAGATACAAGGCCAAATTGGTAGTGAAGGGGTTCGCTCAACAAAAGGGTGTGTACTTTAATGAAATCTTCTCTCCAGTAGTCAAAATGCAGACTATTCGTTTGGTATTAGGCATGGCAGCAGCATGGGACCTTGAGCTTGAGCAACTCGATGTCAAAACAACGTTTTTACATGGGGATATTGAAGAAGAGTTATATATGGAGCAGCTGGAAGGATTTGTTAAACAGGGGCAGGAGCATCTATATTGCAGATTAAAGAGGAGTCTATATGGGCTGAAGCAAGCTCCGCGCCAATGGTATTTAAAATTTGATAACTTCATGACTTAGCAAGGTTTTACTCGCTGCGAATCAGACCCATGTTTACTACAAACGGCTTCCTACTGGTGAGTTTGTGATTATGCTATTGTATGTTGATGATATGTTGACTGCTGGTAATAGTATGAGAGTTATTCATGAGCTGAAGATACATTTGGCTCTTCGTTTTGCCATGAAAGATTTAGGGGCAGCGAAGAGGATTCTTGGGATGGACATAATCCGAGATAGACAGAAAAGAGAAATTAAATTATCTCAAGAAAAGTATATTCTTAAAGCTTCAGAAAAATTTAATATGTCAAATGCAAAATCGCTCGCCACTCCATTGGCTGATCACTTTCGATTGTCTTCCAAAATGTGCCCTTCCAGTCTGGAAGAAAAACATGAGATGGCTGGTATTCCCTATTCTTCAGCAGTTGGGAGTTTAATGTACGCCATGGTTAGCACACGTCCGGATATTGCTCATGTAGTGGGGAGTTGTGAGTGGTTTCATGAGTAATCCGGGTAAAACTTATTGGCAAGCAGTTCAATGGACTCTTCGGTATTTGAGAGGCACTTCCTCTCATGTTTTATGTTTTAACAGTAAGACCCCTTATATTTGCGGATATGCTGATTCTGATGTGGCTGGAGATTTAGATAATAGGAGGTCAACAACAGGCTATGTGTTTACTTTTGCCAGGGCAGCGATTAGCTGGACTTCTCGGAAGCAACAAGTTTTTGCTCTTTCCCCTACCGAGGCTGAATACATTGCCCTTACAGAGGGAGCTAAAGAGCTGATATGGTTACGACGATTGTTTGGAGAGTTGGGATTTAAACAATCCACCTTTACTCTGCAACAGTGCCATTCATTTGGCCAAAAATTCAGCTTTCCACAGTCGCACAAAGCATATAGACACCAGATTTCACTTCATCCGTCATGCTCTTGAAGAGGGAAGATTACAGTTAGAGAAGATTGATACAAAGGTCAATTCGGCTGATGCGTTCACCAAGGTTGTACCTCAAGAGAAGTTCGAATTCTGTAGAGCTTCTCTCGGCATTGTCATGACATAGCCATAAGCATTCCAAGTAGGGGATATCTCTGTGCAACACTGATTGGACTTCAAGTGGGAGATTGTAACGGTTCTGACAGAGGAATCTGTAACCGCTTTGATTGTGTAGTCCAATCATTGCTGACTCTTCCTCTTCTCAGCCTTTTCGTCTTCCATTGAATGACTGATATTGTATAACCATAGCTAGTTGTTGCTGCTGTATCATTGTAACTTTGTTTACCCGAATAAGAGAAAAAAGGCCCCTGCTTGAAGAGTGGATGTAGTCCAGACTAGCTGGATGAACCACTATAAAATTGTAAGAACCCCTTGTGGCTCTAACTTTGACAAACGCTGAACTGTGGTTTAATTCTGGATGTTTGACAATTTGTCAAACACTTTGTAGGCAAGCTCTAATACCACTGTAAGAACCCCTTGTGGCTCTAACATTGACAAACGCTGAACTGTGGTTTAATTCTGGATGTTTGACAATTTGTCAAACACTTTCCAGGCAAGCTCTGATACCACTGTAATATCCCTTGCTAAATGATGGAGAAAGATGATTTTTCTGCTCAAGGAATATTGTCAAACAAGTTGCATACAATCTGAAAAATGCCATAAACGAATTGTAGACCAAATATATATAACATATGATAGGCCAAACACATCAAATTTGCATCATATAGGACATTGGCCTT
>MU225127.1:5301336-5336619 GCA_018584345.1 Thuja plicata | reverse complement strand
ATATATATATATATATATATATATATATATATATATATATATATAAATTCTATATTAGATATATATATATATAAATATTTATATACTGATATGTATTTTAATAAATATAATATTTTTTGTATTGTGAGTTGTGTATGGAATAGAATGGTTATGAAAATGGAGGACGACTTTATTGTATGAATGTATCTTTTTATCTCAGAATATTTCCTATTCGCAATACTGTTACAAATAGACTAAAGTATATATGCCGGCTATAACTAGGAATAGAAATGAACAAATGTGATAGTAAGATATTGGGATCAAGGGGTCTTTGTAAAAAGAGATATATATATAACCTATTCGATGTGTAAACTCTTAAATCATTAATCACAAGAAATAGAACTTTAGCATGTATAAGGAGGAAAGTAGGCCAAGTTGTATAATTCTAATATTTTACCTCAATGGCTATGCTTTTCTAAAAATTATACAAGGAATGTACAAACATATATTCTCAAAAGCACTGTCCTTAGATATGTAGATATATATAGCTATATCAGAGTAGGTATAAATTCATATAATTCATTAAGAACATTTGACCAATTCGTATATATATAGATAGGTGATAGTTATATATATCTTGATAGATATGGAGGACAAATTATAGGCATTTACACCTATTCAGTTATATAGGTATAAATTTGTACATATCCCTTAATGATTAGGTTAATTTAGGGGCATACTTTGAAAAAGGGATAATTTTCAAAACAGAGTATAATATTAAGATTTAAGATATTTTAAAAATATAACATACCACTTTCGTATTAATAAACGCAAATGTAATACTCATAATATGTTACATTTAGGAAACCCCAGAATCACTCTTAGTAGTAAAGTGGACACATTCACCCATATCGGTTCATTAATAGAGGGAGTATTAAAGACAATAAAATCATGTCTTGAGTTCTATACGAAGACAAATCTAAGAAAGATATACTTAAACTATCAATCATATTCATTCTTAAAAGATGAAGCGTGCCCTAATTAGTACATAAACTTGAGCCAAAATTATCAATCATTAATAGTTAATCTTTACAACCTGGTTCAATAACGTCCCCAATAAGTAAGGATTGCAAACCACCCTAATATAAACGTTTCGAATTCTGAATTGTCTATTTAATGTAAGCGTTGTATTCATTTTCAGTGAAAATCTGGAACAATTAGGAAGCGACAACATAAAGGTAAGAAGCTCTCATACGTATTCAATATTTTATTATTTTAGTTTATTTTAGCTCAATATGTTTTTTATGGTCATATTCTCTACAAAAAATGTACACTAACGTCCGAACTTTCCATACCTTGAGCAAGTAGGACATGGCGTTTCCCGAGTGCATCAAACTTGAGAGATAGAATAGAATTTTGAAACCAGCAGACGATATGACCAGAAGGGCAGTGGAGTTGGCTGTGGGGGACTCACACTTTGACTATAGCTTCACTCTCCGAACTAATGGGGAAATATTAGGATTTTTTATTTCATGTCTCCTTAGGGCAGGAAATAGTAAGGTCGAAACTGTAGAGCTTTGTAGGAAGATCTTCATTGACAAAATCTTAGGGGGATTAGAAGAGGCAGTTTACAGTGTCAATTTTCGGCAATACATACCCTACCCTAAAGATTACATGAAGGATGAGGTAGGAAGGTTTGAGCATAATAATAGCATTCCTCGTAGGCCATGTTTAGTTTTTAAGGACAATGAGACCTTTGAGAATCATTGGGAGGAAATCAAGGGCAATCTCCACTTCCTATTGAGATGGACTCATACTATTCCATCTACCAACACAATTGGCTAACCCAGTATTTCATTGCTGAGGGTTTTTTCGGTTCCCTCTTCGATTAATCAGATGAACCTTGAAAAATTGCAGGCTATGCCGCCCATCTTCATCAAGAAAGGGTGTCTGAGCAAGAGTCCGAGCAAAAAGGAACACATCGAGAAGTATGCAGGAGTTTCTGAAGTCGAGAAAGATGGAGAGTCAGAGGAAGAAATTGTGATTCTTAAGAAAATGAAAGAGGAGTCCATTTAGTTTAAAGCTATGAAGTAAAGATGGTAAGGTGTAATACTCCGATTAGTAGACTGTTTTGATAATACTAATATTAGGATTAACTTTTTCAAGACTTTTTTGACAGAGGATTTATACTAGGTTTATAGACATTATTAGAACGAATAGGATGGAGGCTAAACAAAATTGTTATGAATATTATCTGTACTTTCTGCATGTCAGCAAAACGTGGAAGGATTATCCCTGTCTCTGCCCTTTACAACAAGGCTAGAGGCATTTGTTCGACTGAGCTAAAAGGCTGACATGGTTTTTTGCAGTACAAAATATTCCTAATATAGCGATTACTATTAGATACTCTTCTTCTATCAAACTGATACATGATTCCTTTTGCAAATTCTGGCATAACTATAGATAGTTTATATATCTGATTTTGGGGCTTTGGTCATTTACATATATGTATTTAATTGTTTCTGTGATAAAAGATCAAAATGTTTATCTTGAAGATCAAAATGTTTATCTTGAAGTTTAGGTGTAGTCTGGAGATTTCTTATCTTGAAGTCATCACATATCACTATTGGGATGACTTTAGGGTAGGAATCCCTAGCACTAAACCTTTTTATATGACTGCACGTTTCATATTTTCTAGAATAGACTCTGTGAGATGGCTGTGATTGAATCAGTGATTAGCATTAGAAGGTTTTTTTGGTCCCTCTCAACTGCATTTCTATTACAGAAATATGGTTTGGTTTATATTTATCCTATACAAACAGCCAACTAATCTGCATACAAAATAGGTAAAAATTGTTAACCAAACTGGTAGTGGGTTTTTAGGGCAATGTACATAAAGAAGGAATAACGGTAGTTCATGAATTTGCAAGACAATCTTATACTTAGGGATAAACTAATAGTTAAGAACATGCAAAAATGGTCATATATATATATATATATAAACAAATGTGGATTATATATATACAAAAAGTCATAGATGTATATTTATATCTACAGATCTGTAATTATAGATACAGACTTAATAAGAAGTATAGTCATTAGTAATCAGATTTAACATAAACTCAGGGGAAGGGGCTTGGGCTTAGTATCATTCGCAAGTAAGTAAATGTGGACAACTGAATTCTATAAAGATATACAAAGGTATTCATGTTTTTTGAAGAAGAGTGACTTTTAAAGACGTAATAGAATAATAGCAGGAAGTAGTTTTTGGATTATAACTACAATGTCTTCCACCTGGTAAGATTAGTTTGCTTAGTAGTAAGATAAAATGTTATGATGAATGATCAAGATTGTAAGATTCCATCCAATACTATTAAGCTGCTCTCTGTTATGAATTTATGTATCTTCCACCTAACAAGTTAATTGCTGGAGAAGGGGAATGTAATTATTGCAGGCACAGGTCCGATTTAAGAAAGGCACAACAATACAAGGAAGGATAGTTTAACACTATGAGGAATATCGATTATCAGAATCTATAAATAGTAACTAAGGGTTAACCCTTAGAATTATGCAAGGGTTCAGGTCAATAAAGGCAAAGGTAGCCAGCATCAAGCTGAAGTTCAGAAACATCTTCCAATTGGTTAAGAGGTTGATTATGTACATATCAATATTGAGGTTACATCCTCTAATGTTTGATCTTTTGTAAACAAGGGTATGCCCCTATAATACTTTTGTAATTAATTGAGAGGACCTTTGTCCACGGGCAAGACTGGAGGTTTTCTTGACTCCGTTCTTTCTTACTAGTGTCCGTTTGAATGGAGTAAAATGTACCTTTTATTATTATTATTAAATAAAATTATCAGGGCCTTGACCTTTTACCGATAAAAAAAAATATTTATAGGGTTAAAAAGTCACTTTATATTCAATGAGGCCATGACCCTTCGTTTAAGTGACTTAAAGTGCAATTAATGGATTATATTTTGGAGGCCAAAATATTAAAGTATTTTATAAAGTCAATGTGCACACAAGTTATATTATTTTAAATGATATTAAAGTGCATTTTATATAATCTATGAATATGAGCACCCAAGTTTGAAGGCTTATTATAATGTCTTATTAAAAACTTAGAAGTGGATTTAAAAATGGATTTAAATGCTATTAAGGAGATTGGAGTTATAAAAACACATCAAAAAGCAAATCAACCTCATTATTGATGATCATTTTTTACTTTGCTTTGTTTGTGTGAAGAAGAAATGGAAACAAGGGTTTCAGATTTCAAGCTTGAAGAATTGTAAATTCTTCTAAGTTTTTCAGCATAGTGAATTGGTGAAACACCCAACGAATTATGTCAGGTGTTGGCTTCAGTTCAGAGGCCAAGAATGAATTTATTGTTGCTGAATTAAGGGTTTGAATGCTTCATTATTTACTAGAACAATTTTCAGTGCTAGAAGGAATTGACAACCATTATTAATCAGCTTTCAAGCATTTATGAGCAGATTTGTGAAGTTTATTCAAGGGTTTCAAGACATCATACTTGTAAGTTCATGAATTGTAACTCCTAGGTTTTTTGGGTATTATTGGTTTAGATAATAGGGATTATTTAATGAACTGGGTTGTCAATATATTGTGAAAATTCTGAGTATTCAAGCCGGTATAAAAATCTGGAATTTTCAGCTGTGTATTTTTAATGCAATTTCAGTTTTGAGTTAAAAAATTATTATTGCAATATCTTTATTTGCTGCATTATATTGTTATATCTGTTGGCTAAATATTTTGCAAGTCACTAAGACTAAAACTTGCAAAATGTGTATTTTAGGCAGCAGTGTGTGAAACTACTCTCTCCTCTCAGCAATAGGGGAGGCTCCCTTCTTACCGCAGGTGGCTTCAAGTAGAACTGAACTGTAACATATACAGTTCCCCTTGCAACAGTAATACCGGTGACTCAAAGATTGACTTAAGAATAATCGACTGAGACAACAGTGAATTTATCTAAAGATGGAGTGATACAAGAGCTCAAAGTCTCTTGTCCTCACTTCAAATTAGTACTTTATGTATCTAAGTTCCAATACTGAAGCCCAAAGTCTTCAGTCCTTGGAGTATTATAGCCACTATTTTCTATAGTAATCCTAATTCCCTGAAGCTCAAAGTCTTCAGATAACTTGAATTAAAACGTTCAAATGATACATGCAAGATAACTATTAATTTTGAGAAAGGATTAACCAATGCGACATAAGAACACACTCGTCAATTTTCAAAACCAACAACACAAAGTTTGCCAATTCTTATTCCTTTATTCAAATGCTCAACTTTGCACAATGAAACTCAAAGTTTTCAGAATACAAGAGAATTGCCTATAGTTTTCTTGCACACAACAAAAGATGATTATTTACAATGAACCCCTCTCCTTATATAGGAAAAGAGAAGAGGGAAAAGTGGAGAAGAAAGGGGAAACCCTCAACCACTTTGATTTATTCAAACCTTATCTCTAACTAACTAAGACCTATTCAAAGCTTATCAACAACAAACTAACTTTGATTTATTCAATGTTGATGAACCTAAAGTCCCTTCAGCATGATTACATAAGAACACTTTACATATTTTTGTGTAATCTGTCAAAGATCTTACACTTTTACAAAAACTAAGTGTCCTAACAACACTTTTTAAAGGAGATTAATGCATGTCTCAAACTGGCAAAGATACTTATGCACAATAGTCGGATCTGGTGAAACTATTTGTCGAGCAATGTTTACAGTCTTGCGTGCACAACTTGCTGCTTTTGAAATTTCACCATTGTATTGATCTAGATCCTTTTGAAGTTGATTCAATGTCATTTTGTAGCATAGAGCTGCAACTGAAGGTATCGGTTTCTAGTTCTTGATGAACTATTTGTACAAATCCTGATAGGACTTGCTCTTCCAAAATCAACTCCCCACTCTCCGAAAACAACTTACATGCCAATTCTTCGAAGACCTTGACAACAACTTCCTTGGGCTTGACGCATTCGTGTAAAGCCTCATGTACTTCTGTGATCAAATCCTTCAAAACTTTCTCTTTGTTAATCATCTGATCTAAGAATTCAAAGTACATGTCCTTCGAAGGAACTATTTCATAGGCACATAAGACATCTAGATCAGCTTCTGCCATTTTCCTCCAAACATCTAAATCTTCATTTAGAGTCTTTAATTGCTGATCAAAGATTTCAACCAACTCATGTAGCCTATCTGTGGTCTTCTGGTAATTCCTGAGTATACAATACACATCCCTAATGACTGCTATTCCCTAGTACTCCAACTGACTGCCCCAGTCATTTACCATTTTGCCCTTCTTTTCTAGTTCAACATGTTGCTGAGCATCCTCTGTACATAAGTTCACCTGCTGAGAAGAAAGTTTCTCAGGAGCGTCACGAAGACGATTGTTTTCCTCTTTTAGCAAGTGTTTCTTTTGCCAAAGCTCATCAGTCCTCTTAGTATACTGATCTAGTGCATCATGCGCATCCATCTGACAACTCACATAGGATTGCTTTCCTAATGCCACCCTTGTGATCTTATAATCCGTGCTCTCAGGTTCATCTATTGTTTTGCTTATGAGTGGCTCCGCTACTTCAGCATACTTAACCTTTTGATTATCAATAATGATTTTTGAGAGCACTTTAGCTTTCTTACTTTTTGCAACTCGGGTTTTACCTTTAGGGGCAATCTCAAAATCTTCCAGAGGTACCTCCAACTTCTTCCTTTTCTGTGTAATAGTGCCTAGCCAAGGAGGTAAGACAAAAGATGATGTTGAAGCATCAATGGTAACCATGGTAGGTACTGGTTCCTTCTGTGAAGAAATATCTATTGTGGATGCTTTCAAAACATCTTCATCCTCTTTTTCCATCTGGAACACCAAATCATTGTTAGACATAAGTGTATCTAACCGAGGCAACTCTTCAGGAAGCTCGTCAAAAACATGTGACAAGTCTTCCTTCTGCGTTGGAGCAGCAAAGGATATAGGAGTGGTTGACACAATAGCATTTGAATGTACTGAGGGCAACTGAACCGTGAAAGAGTCCACATCTGTATCCAATGGGGACATTGGAGGTTCATCCGTTTCTCGAGCTGACTCATGCATTCCTTGAATCTCTTCCGCTGCTTGGACTTGTGTTGCCTCAGGAGTACTAGAAACTTGTAGTCCTTCCTCACTATCCGAGAGATTGATCATTGGACCCTTTGCCCTAGATGATGCTTCCGGTGTAGGAGCCTTTACCATGAGCTTTCCTCCTTTGATGGCGAGTTTTGGAATAGCCTTGACCTTAGATGCAGAAGACTCCCCTTTTCCTTTACCTCGGATTTTAGACTTCATACCCACAGGACCAGCTGGATCGAAATCCCACCCAGGCTTAATTTTAATACTTTTTATGCCTCTCTTCTTCAACAAAATATATGTATTTGCCAAGATATTCTGGAATCTATCCCAAATGGTTACATTCTCCTTCACTGACCAGCATGGTGGTAGAATGGGCAAGTTCTTGACACGATGCTTTCTGTACTCAGGATCCAAGATCTCATTATCATTTATGACTCCATCTGGAATCTCAGCAAGACGAAAGTCTATGACTTGTTTGACAGTGAGCCTGCAGTAATCCATTTTGGTGATCTCTACTTCAGTACGAAGATCAATCCAAACATCCTCTAGACGGTGTACATGACTAAACTGTTTTTAGATTTTATCATTCAAACCCCTCCAGTCAAAAGAACTTCTGGCTATGAATTTCTTCAAATTAATTTCTTGAAGTTCGAACTCCATATTTTTGGCCTTCGGAATGGTGTCAAGTGAATACCTGCCAATCCTTAAGGGATTGCGTGAAGAAATGCCAACACCAGGCCTGTGTAAAGAATTTTGATAAACTTGAACAGCCATAAGCTACTTAGCCAACTCCATGAGAATGATCTTATCTATCGGATATCTTGTTAAAGTATATGGTTCTCCTTTAAAATATCCCACTCTTAGGTAAGTGAAATTTGGGAATTGAAGAAAAAGGCAACCATACTCGCTAACTTTACTCCATGATTCGTCAGAGACTCTCCTGTTTGGGAGTTCTTTATCAAACAGGCATCGATAATGACCAAAAAATGCATCCTGTACCCTCCTGAAATGGATACGACTAGCTCTTAGGGGCAACTGATCATAAAAGGTCCAGACGGGCACTTGCATCCTATCTCCTTTAGTAGATAATTCCGAAAAAGAACCCAAAGCAGCAGCAATGTAGACGAGATAAGAATTCATGTAGAAAGTACTTGTGTTGAGTACTTGCACTAGTTGTTCACAAATAGATTTACTTATGAATTCCCCCCAGAACAATCTCTGCCTAGATTTTAGAATCAAAGAGAGATACTTAAACATCCATGGCTCAAAAAGATTAGACTCTCTGAGACCTCTCAATCTGCTCAATAAGGTTATGAGGTCATGAACCTCCCCCTTAAAATCAGATCTGTGTACTCCCTTTGGCCATCTTACCAAATTAGGCCTTTTAGTAATCAACCAATGTTCGTTGATATACTTTACACAGGCTGTCTTCCCATTCTTCCAACTTTTGAGAGCTCTATCAACTGTCATATCTAGTACAACCGGGGCTAGAGGAACCTTGAAAACCCGATCAATGGTGTCTGGATCTAAACTGATGATCACTTTCCCGTCTTGATCTTTAATGGTTCAGGAGGTAGGATCAAAATGCTTAGCACAAGCCATTACAAATTCTGGTTCAAGAGCAGCTATTGGAAAAGTGGAGACAGTGTATGTAGCTTTCTCGGATGCTGATCATTTCATCTTTTGTGGACGTATCCACCCTTTTCAGGAAATCCATATTCAAATGTCCGATCTCTGTATCTCGGATCTCATCCACATAAGACGTGATTTGAGAGGGCATGATGGAGTTCTGGTACTTGTCATATTGGTATTTCATCTTTTTTTTCCCTTTATCTTTAGGAGATGCAATTCCCCCTTCCGACATGACCAAGTTTGTAGCTGCAGTAACTGTCACATGGAAATTCCAAAAAACAAGCATTTCATCATAAAGGGAAGAAAAATCCATGTTAGATGTACAAACAAGGAAAGCAGGCAGCCTTTTAGGAAGATGAAAAGAAAATAGGTATGAAGCCTTCTGATGTGCATACGTAAAGTGGGTTATGAGGTAAAAGGATAAAGAAAATATCTTTATCTATAGTTTGGTGGACCCCTTTGAATATGATTGCATATGAGATGGAAAGGTGAGCTTTTCTGGAGGAATTGCATGTGGGATAATAGTAATTTTCCCTTCTTTTTCAAATAGGAGTATGAAAAAGGTGAGTTTTTTTTGGAGGAATTGCATATGGGGCAGCACTTTGCATTTCTTTATGCATTTGGGGAAGAACATCTTTGAGAATGGGGTTTTTAATCCCGACTGCATATGAGAGTAAATGACATTCTCATATGCAACTTGGAGAAGATGAGAATGGAAGAAGAAAAACATATATACAAATAAAACAACAAAACACAAACATAAGCAAAGAAAGAAATATACCTCTTCTTTGTATGCAAAAAGGGAAGAACACAAATCCGATTTTCCTTTTAAGCAAAATCACAAAATTCTGAAAATGATAACATGAATTTCGAATTCAGCTTTGAAGAGAAAAGACAGAATATATAACTCATTATTTTGACATTTTCTTCATGCAAAGTTAATGTCAATCTAATGAGTCATAGTTGGGGATGACAAATGTCCATAATGCAGCCTTTGATTGCTTAAAACCAGCAACTAAGAGGAAGTTTTCAACAACATGTGCCCTATACAATAGCCACTTTTCCTTTTGGCAATGCATTTTACATTTCGAAAATGAGAAGAGAAGGAAACCGTTTTGAAAGACTTGCCAAATCTGCCTCAATCAAGGAGTAAAAAACACAGTGATCTATGGAGAAGAAACTGCCAGCAAAGACCGATTCCTCTTGCAATGCTCTTGAACGGATTTCTTAAGCAAAAACGAAGCTCTTTTGTGGAGAAATTCGCATTCAAAATAACTGTAAAAACGTCGCCATATGCCCACGCGTTTTTGGAGAGTGAAAACATGTTTTTGGTTTGCAAAGGGGATGCGTTTTAGGTTTAAAAAAATGACACCATGCATCTTGCATACAAACCACGGCTTTTAAAAAGGCTATCGCATGTCTTTTCTTTAACTGTATATGCTTTTACATTAAATCGACACATGCTATGGCATATGAAAACGACGCCCTCCAGTTTAAAAGATTAAAACGCTTTTTAAGGAGATGGCATATATTTTGTCTTAGAACTAAAAATCGACGCCATACATCACTTAACATAAAGCGACGGGTTTTAAAAGGCCTCCAACATGCATTTTAACTAAAAAATCGACGCCTCCTGACTTAAAGCTAAGTCACGCGCTTTAAGGGGATCATTGCAGTTGTTTATACATATAAAACAATATGCAAATGGTTTAGAAAACGACGCCATCCATCTTAAGAGAAAAACCGCGAGTTTAAGGAAAGCAAGATAGGTGTGCTTCGAAAACTTTTCAAAACATATATGCAAAAGCATATAAAAACGACGCCATGTTACTTTAATATGATATTTTAAACATGGATTTCGTAACATATAACAATGTCCTTTATAAAATTGTCGCCTAGCTGTTCCTTGCATGACTGGCTTTCTCAAAAGCATATCACATATAATATGTAATGCATGGAAATATGCTTTCTAAGTTAAAATCGACACAATGACTTCTTAATAAAAAACACATGTAATGTATATGTTATATGCTTTAAAATTGACACCTTATGCCTCAATCAAGGAGTAAAAAACCCAGTGATCTATGGAGAAGAAACTGCTTTTGACTAAGAGGTAAAGGCGGATTTTGTTTAAAAAGCTCACTCTTTTAACTTATCAATTAGAAAGGAAAACCTCTAACATCATATACATATTTAATTTTAAATATGCAGACATCAATAAAAGTTCACATCTAAGAAGAGAAAACATAATCTTAATATGCAAATTAGATTTTAACAGCGTGATATGCAGATATGATTCAAAAACCCACTGCTATTAAAAATACTAATCAAAACTTCACGGAATGATGTGAAATTTTAAATCCATTTAGCACATCAGATGAATTCTCAGTCTGTACGAACGACAAGTAAAAGCCCACCTTTCAACGATTTTTCTAAAGATATGCAGACTGTCCAAAAAACCACACCGGCAGGATACTGAAATATTTGCAAAATGAGTTTGACTAACTCGAACGACGCCTAAGAGAGCTCAAAACAATCGGGAAAACAAAGACTACAAACCTAAGCCCAAAGCAAAACCAGAAACAACAAAGTGAAAGCAAGAAAAACAAAGAAAGACTCAAGGACTGGATGTTTTGTAAAAGATGAAACCTAAACAAGAATCAAGGGATAACTGATTCTGTTAAGTAAACCTCTTCCAGAACACCAACCAACTTAGAGAGCAATCCTACCAATCGCTTTTAGAATTGCGTAAGGTTGCCCCAATTTTGGTGACTTGCAAAATATTTAGCCAACAATATCAAAACAAATCTATCATTTGCATAGCAAATTAGTGGTTTGGTAGAGTTAGAACTTGTTGGGGGTTCTTACAGTGGAATCAGAGCGGTTTCTTGTCATCCTGTTGGGGTGGAATTTATCGAGTATAATTTTTTGACTTGAGTGATCAGCATTTTTTTTTTGTAATTTCAGTCATGGACAGACACAGGAAAGTCAGGAAACAAGGAAACTAGTTAGATAGTATGTCTCTTCTTAGACAGCAGACAGATGCCATGATAAAAAATATGGAGAGACTGAGGCAAAGTCAAGAAAGACTTAATGCAATACTTTTAAATCCGGCAACTGTCAATAAGGCGATAGATTATTTGGTTTCTTTGTTCAATAGGTCCTCTTCACAGGGAAGATATGAGGAGAGACGTGAGTTTAATACAAGTGAGACATCCAAAAATCTCCATGATGAATTTTCAGTAGCTGTTGATTTTGGTGGAGATGTTCCTGTGCTTGGTGGATCAACCACTAATCCTATTTGCCCACCTGAGAGTGGAGATTCTTTACAGGGACGTGTGGATATGCCTGTCGTATTGGCAGTTAGTGGTACTGAGTTTCAACATCCTGAGCCTACCAGAGTTAGTGATACGGATCAGGATGGTGACATGTCCACTGCCATTGATGGCAGTTTTGCATCAGTTGGTAGTAGTATCAGCGATACAGGGTCTGATTTTCCAGACAACAGTCCTTTATGTGAGCATGTTGATGATGCCATGGATAGTGTGAGAGTGGAGGATGTTGTAGATACCACTATGGATTCTGACACCTTAGATGATGGTGTTATTTTTGAGGACTGCGAGGAGTATTTGAGCTTTGATAGCTCTGATGTTTATGACAACAGTCGCAGTGTGGAGTCAGTACATGAGACAACAGTCTTTTCCTGTATTGAGGAGGTGAGCATGGAGTCACCCAGTGATGGCACTCATGAGTGGAGTGTATAGATGAGTTAGGTGACATAGATTCATGCGACAGTGTAGATGATTCACGTGATGACATAGAGTCATGTATGCAGCCAGAGATAGCAAAGGGGACCTAGATAGACGATGTTGATACTAACACTGTGGATACCTCTGATGTTGAGTGTGAGGATGATGGGTGCCGCAGTGTGTCTGATTTCTATATCAGACATTGGGTGTGAACTCAGCGTTTTCATCTGATGGTGGTGGGTCCCAGGATCCTTTTTTACAGGGACTCATGGATGAGGATGGGGA
Source organism: Thuja plicata (assembly GCA_018584345.1). Classification (NCBI taxonomy): domain Eukaryota; kingdom Viridiplantae; phylum Streptophyta; class Pinopsida; order Cupressales; family Cupressaceae; genus Thuja; species Thuja plicata. The sequence goes on along the minus strand of MU225127.1, from coordinate 5,323,849 downwards.
AGCATATGAGTGGCGGAAGTTTGTTTCAGCTAGGGCTTCCACTCCTTCAGATGAAGTGTTTGTAGAGGTAACCAGTAGTGATACCTCGTTGGTGGACATGTGCGAGGTTGATAGCGCACATGAGGAGAGTGATTATGAGGCTACTTCCTCGATGACTCATGAGGATGACTCTACTTGCAGCGAGTCATGCTTGATTTATCAGACCCTAGGGGAGGATTCTGAGTTGTTAGTGAGTGAGGATGGGTCCTAGGATCTGGATTGTCATGTGGTTATAGAGGATGAGGTAGCTGAGGATTGTGATGAGTCAGGTTCATCAACAGCTTCCTCGGGGGTAGATCAGGATGAGTCCGATGTCAGTACTCAGTTCGTAGATGTGTGCTTGGATGTCAGTACACAGAGATATGGTGATCTTGAGGGGAGTTTGTTGGATACAACTTCCTTCCATAGTATGGACAATGCAATTGAGATTGTACATAGGAGACCCGTTGTGTAGAGTCATCATGTGACTAGCTAGTTGAGAGTTGGTGAGAGAGACATTACTTCTACATTCGAGCATTTCGATGCCGCTCGTCAGCTGTTGGTTGTTTATGGTTGGGGTGCTCTTATGGCAGATGGACACGGTGGTGGTTACCTTTCCCTGACAGAGATTCATCCTTGCGGGAGTCTGTCATGATTTTGAGATAGAACTATTTACAGTTGGTAGCCAACTGTGATCACCTAGTTGAGTGGGGGACTACGACATATGAGACACTGATGGACATGGAGGAGGAGGTGAGTGAGCTTACTCAAGAGCTCACAACGACTTATGAGGCTTTAGAGGGCACTTAGTTGGCTCTCCAGGAGTCGCAAGGAAGTTTAGTAGAGGTGACTGTGGAGTTGGAGCAGATTCAGTCTTTGCCAGCCATAGATCCAGTTCAGTTGCATGTAGTAGTGCTTGGTGGTGAGTCAGCTTCCACAATTGGTAGTGATAGATGTGTTGGGGACACAGTTACATCCATCTTTGAGTCAGATGTAGTAGATGTAGAGGAGGTGAGTGGTTCGATAGAGGATATTAGAGAGAGATTTGTGGTATTAGGTTCTCCAGTTGTTAACATGATGACAGATGATACAAAGCTGGTTGTTGAGAGTCCTGAGGTAGCAGGAGCGGATTCACTAGAGAGTTGTATGTCAGTTTCTGACACTACTCCCTTTGATTCACAGGACATGGACAGGGTATCATCTGGTCTCGAGACGAGCTCTTGTGATGTTTTGTTTCCTTTTGCTAGAAGCAAGTCTATTCCTTCCTCTCATACAGTTGATGGTGTTAGGCAGTTGGTAGTGCCGCAGGTTCAGAGGGATTAGATGTGGATTGCAAGGGAGCAGGTTGATGCTGCTTTTATAATTTTTACTGCACAGAATCGTTCATGGAATACTTGCTTGAGAGTTCGGTTTTGCAGGAGGGACCTTTTGGGGCTTTTGAGGGTACACTCATCCGAGGTTCTTGCGGTATTCAGATGTTAGTGGGGAAGATTGTAGATATCTTGACTACAATGCTTCCTCATCGGGATTTTGTGGTTGGGTTTGCTAAGAGGGTTATCCAGGATCCTGCCCAGCCAGTTTTTTAGAGTCAGAGATTGGAGCCGTCTCTTGATTCGCGTGTTGATTTTGATGAGTCTCTGATAGGGATTGGAGCTTTTCACCATGATTACATAGTGAGGAGTGCTCATCATTTCTCTTTTGACCCACCGGTTGAGCATTTGTTTGCACATCTGTGTGGGTTGGCTCTAGGGTTATACCATTCTTTTCTGGATGTGTTTACTCCATTTGCAGCTGATGGGGTTGGTTACTGCAAGTTAGCAGGAGGCGACTTGCAGGGTCAGTATATCCAAGATGGTATTGTAGAGGATGGATATCTGGGTTATGGGAGTACTTGTCCCTGTTGCACAGATGGGCTTCATACACAGAGCATATTGGGAGGGTGTGCAGGGAGTTCTGGTTTGTCATATGTATTGGATATCCATTCTTCCTTGTTTAGTATGGTGTTACATCTCTACTAGGATCCAGGTAGTGACACGTTTAGTACTGCAGACTGTGTGGGTCGCTATGGTTGGCATGGTGACAATGTGTTTTGGTTAGCTCAGTGGATGGTGATTTCATCACAGGAGTTTGCAAGTGATCGTAGGGACATTACACCATTCTATCCTTGGGATCCGTGTGGACTTGTGTTTGTTTTCTGGGATTGCTTGGGACAAATTGTTGATTTACCTTGCATAAACCCTCATGAACGGATGTAAATTGCTCAAATCCATGAAGATGCTTGAATGTGCTTGGAATCCAAAGAGTTGACCTTGGAATGAGATGTAAAATCAAGGATGCCTTCACAAATGCATAGATCTATGATTGCCACTCCTAGATCTTGAATGTTGATATGCTTGAAAATACTTGCAAGGAAGGAGAGAGAAGGAAGAGATAGAAGATGAATCTTCTTGCTTGATTGAGAATTCCTCTACTTGTCCGTCATGGGAGAGAAACTTGCTTCAATAGGAGAAGATTGCCTTGATTTTGAATGATTTTGAAGAAATGGAGGCTTGGAGATCTTGAATTGGGATGCTTGCCTTCAAATCTTGAATCCAATTGCTTTTGCTTGCTTGAAAACTTGATAGCTTGGTTGCCAAAAATGCTTGCATATGATTGTTTGTTTCAAAATGAGGAGAGGAGAGGCCCTTTTATACTTTACACCCTCATTTCGGGATTCAAATTTGACCCAAATTGACCACAAATCAAGAAATCCCGCGAAAACCCCAACATCGGGCTTGGGGCAAATTTTGGACCCAGAATGCCTTGGACAGGCAACTTGTACCCTGGGAAACGAGCTCAGAATTATAGGGGATGCTGGGAAGGAAGAAAAAGAGTGGAGGGAGAAAATACAGGTTGCTAGGATCAAGCATAACGGGCATTTAGACCTTCAAATCGCCAAAATAGGGGCTAATAGGTCCTAGTAAGTATCTCACAATGAGTGCTAACTTTTTAGGACTATACATTTAGCCCTTGCTTTAGCGGGAGTATGAGACAAACCCATGCTCACGGTAAAGTAGATCAATGCATAAGAATGATCTTATCAAAGTCAAGGAGACAAAGAAACATCAAGCACTCAAGTGACTCAAGTCTTCATCAAATTTGAAACCGAGATAAGAGAGAAAGAAGAAAGAAGAGAGAGAAGCATGATCACTAGCCTAGTAAGGGAATGCCTTACTATGGATCACATAAGAAAGAGGTGCTGCAAAAGATGGAATTGAAGGTCTAGCAAGCTGTGTTATGCTAGTGAATCCATAGAAAATGATCAACCATTGAGGAAAGCATTGTCTTCATTAAGGGATCCAACAAGGAGGGGATGCTCAAGCCTAAAGAAAGCATTGTGTCCTTAGGGATCAAGAAAAGTGGTCAGGCCCAAGGAAAGCGTTTTCTCCTAAGGGATCAAAGATGGAGGATCAATTCTTAAGGAAAGCCTTGTCTCCATTAAGGGATCCGATGAAAAGGATAAGCACTTGGAAAGCATTGTCTCCTTGGCCATCCACAAGAGAAGCTGTATTGAATCATTGTGTATGTGTGTGCAAAGTGTGAAACACGGAGCGGAGTGTATGCCCCACATTAAAGTGATTGCAAACGCCTTAACAGGAGCAATGGCTTTAATGGGGCATACATGCACCCACAAGAAATGTTTCTGCTATGAGATGCCCCCAAGAAAGGACAAGTCAAAGGAAATGAATACATGAAAAAAGAGTGCATGAAAGGGATCTACTAACTCTTGGGTCAGTATGATCATATGATAATACATGTGTATTATATCAACATGAAATGTCACCATTCCCCCAAGGTAGTAGAACTACAAACACTATGGAAGAATGTCACGTAAGAGTTACGAAGAAGAGTCTTTTTGGGCCGGCATCATGGAGACCAAAAAGAATAGGTAGCTATCGTTGTGCATCATCCCCAATCAGAGAGCACAAATGCACATTTACAAACAGTGGCACATGCACGACAAAACATATAACACATATAGAAGAAGTGAGATACGAATAGAAGAATGTTTACAACATTTTGATTCCTTTATCACCTTGCGCCAATGGAACACCAAGGGTCGTTTAAAGAAATCTAAACAAAACATATAACATACAACACATCACAGGGGAAGCACATCACGACAAACAAGCAAACACAAAAAAAACCCACCATACAAGAGGAGCTAGTCAAGCGTATCACCTGCCCCCCTCTCTATCTGTAGTGTTTAGGGAAGGTAGACAACATGCAAGAGGAGCAACATCAAGCATGGTAGATGGAACAATATCCAGTTCCGAACAAGGACCATGCTGTGAAGATGGGTCACTTTGCTTGTCATGCAAGTAGTAAGCCAACAAATCAAAAAACCCACAAAATTGTTTTTACAAAATATAAAGGTACAAAAGAGCCCAATGAAGGAATCAAACTTAGAAAATCAAAGTGATATGAGGAATATTATAATTAAAAGGGGGCAACGTAAGGAAGGAAAGGTAGTTATAAAAGAGACCTGGGACCTCCATTCGAAACATATCAACGTGGAGAAATTCCAAACAGTAACTGACGGAGGAAGGAGGGAGTGCCGCACGCCTAAGGAAGCTTGCAGGAAGCCGTACAGGCAAAGTACTACCAGCGTACGGTTAGGGTTGAACAACACCGTACAAACCACCTAAACTACCACCGTATGTATGAAGGGAGAAAAGCATTGTCGTATGTGATGTCCCCGATTTGGCAGGTGTCTTCAGCCAGTTACTATTTTTGGAAGGGTGTCTGTGCAAATGGTTTGGGTTTCAGTGGTCAGAGATGGTTTGGAAGTGGATCAAATTGATTAATTAAGTCTTAATTAATTATTTTATGAGTTTATTATAAGTCGAATCATTAATGTATTAATGATGTTTTTATTGGCTTATGTGGGACATTTCATTAAAAGGTGAATATAGTTATTATTTGACATATCCTAAGTTTGGATGGAAGGGACTTTTAAGTTGAGTTGTGTGATGAAGAAGATTCAAGTTTTTGAGCCTTCCTCTAGAAGCTGAATCAAAATACTTAATGCTTCGAATTTGCTCATGGAGTTATCATTGATCATTTTATTTAAAACATTTGAAGATTGCGAAATTGGAAGAGCTGAACAAGGGTTTGTATATAGCGGAATGAATTGTTAATTCATTCGGTTTTCTTCATCACTTTGGACTGGTTTCCCTTACCAGCGAATTGTGAATTCATCAACCAGCATTGCGAATACAAGGAATTGGAGAATATCGACAATAAAGAGGATGAGTTATTGCTGATCGTGTGATAGGAGCTGACCACGTTTTTATGCTGGGCATGGATTCTTAATATCAAAAACGTCTTATATAGCACTAGCCACCAACACTCAAATATAAGCCACGGCCAGACCTTGAAGGCGTGAAAGGAGAATGCCAGGTTTCAAATCGTTAATGTTTCTTGCCTTGAATAATAGTCTTTGTTATCAGATTCTATAGATTCAAATTCGGATTCAAAGGTGTGATTTGTAGCGTAATAGATAATTGGAATTACATTGTGATTTTTATTTCAATTTGGTTAATGTGAAAAAAAAAAAAGATATATACGTATTGCTGAAAATTTACCAAAAATCAGAATTCCAGAATTCTAGAGTTACTATGCAGTTTATTTGAGAATTGAGCCAGGCAGGTTCTTTACAGTGGTATCAGAGCTTTCATCTTGCCAGCTTGCAGGGGAATTGGGCCTAAATAATGGAAGGTGACAGATATAGATAGGGTTGTCATTACACACGCAGATGTAGGAATTCACCACCACCTGGTTATTAGGAATAGGGGAATATGGGAGACAGGATCCCAGGGAATACAGGTAAAGAGGATGACAAAGAATCTACTACAGTGTTCAGGAATATTACTTGAAGTCAGCAAGAGTTGGTAGCTGGCCAACAACAGATGGCTACGGTCTTGTAGAATCTTTCAGATACCTTGCAGCATATTACCTTGCCTCGAGATCAGGGCAGGGATAGAGATCTTGGGAGTATCTCAGCTGGCTCGCACAGGTCCAGAATTGATTTGATAGGTACACAAGATAAGCCTCTACGTTTTACCTTCTTGAGACCGGAGATAGATACTGTTAGTTTTGATGATGAGGCTTCGTTTACTGATGACATATTGGCTTTACATACTGAGTGAGATGCTTTACCTCACAAAGTAAAGCAACATCTTAATTTTGATAGGTTCATGACTCAGGAGAGAGAACGCTCTAAGGGTAGAACAAATGAAAGACAGAGACATGTGAATCATGAACTTAGGCAAGCAACCAACAAATTGACTTTGACACATTTTGATGGGAGTGGCAAGCTGACAGCCAGAGCTTGGATTCACAAGCTGGACACATATTTGTCTTTGCGTCCTATGTTTGAAGAAGACGCCATTAGGTTTGCTGTTTTGCATCTAGATGGTATAGCCCATGACTGGTGGTACCATGGGTTGGTTTGCTTGCAACATGATCAGATTGTGACCTTTTAGGAATTTGTTGATGGGTTAGTGGAGAGATTTGATAGGAAGGACCCAGAGTCCTATTTTAGGGAGCTAGCACAACTCAAACAGATAGGCAACATGGAGGCTTTTATTGGTGAATTTCAGAGAGTCTTAGTTATGGTTTATGATATTTCAGAGAGGAGACGTGTTATGCTGTTCATTGAGGGGTTAGTAGTACCTCTTAGGGGTTGGGTCAAGTCATTTGAGCCTACATCTTTACAGTTGGTAGTGAAAAAAGCTAGAGACTTGGAGTTTTCAGCTCCACGCAACAAATTTCCTCCAAGACCACCAAATTCTCCTTATGATAACAAAGCTGCTCCAAAAAGAAATGAAGAACCAGATTTTGAGAAACCAGTGACAGGGCATTTAGATCCTGAAACACTTAGTGATTTGAGGAGAAGGAGATTGTGTTTTTATTGCAAGGGTCCTTATGATGAGAAACATGAATGCCCATTGAAGCTAAAGGTAGAAATAGGCTTGTGGAGTGGTATTACGAGGATGAACGTAATTATGATTTTGAAGGGCAACAAGTTGATCCTGAAGAAGATGGCTTGGAAGAGGCAGTTAACAGTGAGAAGGTGGATGAGGATTCCCACCTCAAGGTTGTATACCTTTCTAGTATGCAGTAAGAGGGATCTTTCAGGACGAGGGGTCTCTTAGCAGGGCAGCGTGTTATTGCCTTGTTGGATACAAGAGCCACACATAATTTCATAGATTCACGTTTGGTCTCTAGGAGAGGCATACAGACAGAGAAGTTTGAGGGCATTAGAGTTAAGGTGGTTGATGGTTATACCTTGAAATGTGACAGAATGATTATGAATCTCCCAATGAAATTAAATAATTATGAATTCAAGGCCGATTTCTATGTGGTTGACATGGGAGGTATTGATTTAGTTTTGGGTATGAGCTAGTTACATTCTATTGAGGCCTTTTTATCTCAGCCTTAAAGATATGGAGATGAAGTTTGAAGTAGATGGAAAGAAACACATACTCAAGGCAATGAGGGAGGAGAATTTGAAGACTATGTCACTTAGACGTATACAACGCCTCATTCGCCATGATGTAGTTGAGTGGGCAGTAGAGTGCAGGATATTACCCACACTTGAGGAGTCAGGGAAATCATCTTATCACCCTGACATACAGGAGCTTAGGACTAAACACTCTAAAGTGTTTAGTGATTTACCACATGGCAGGCCACCTGACAGAGGTATTGAGCACATTATTGAGCTTGAGGAGGGCACTAAGCCCATCATGATTACTCCTTACCGGCACCCCAAGCGCCTGAAAGATGAGATAAGGAGCTGATTTCTATGGGGTATATTAGGCCAAGTAAGTCTCCCTTTGCTTCTTCAGTTGTTCTGGTGAAGAAGGATGGTACCCTCAAGATGTGCATTGACTATAGGATGCTGAATCGAAGGACCATTAAGAACAAGTATCCTATTCCGCGCATTGATGAGTTGATAGATGAGTTGCATGGTGCATGCTTCTTTTCTAAGATTGATTTGAGATCCGGTTACCATCAGATCTGGATGCGGGAAGACGACATAGAGAAAACAACTTCTAGATGTCATTGTGGACATTTTGAGTTCTTAGTCATGCCTTTCGGGTTGTCTAATGCTCCAACCACTTTCCAATCTACTATGAACAGGGTCTTCCACAATCAGTTGAGGAGATTTGTTCTGGTTTTCTTTGGTGATATATTGGTTTATAGCAAGACTTGGGATGATCATCTTGCTCATTTGGATACTGTGTTGGACATTCTGGATAGGGCTTCTTTGTATGCAAAGGAGTCCAAGTGTGCTTTGGGTATGACCGAGTTGTTGTACCTTGGTCACATTATCAGTTCAGAGGGAGTGCGTATGGATCCAGATAAGGTTGGTGCTATTTTGGATTGGCCTGCACCCGAGAGTTTGACATAACTCAGAGGGTTCTTTGGTTTGTGTGCCTTCTATCGTAGGTTTGTTGCGGGGTTCTCACGACATGCAACCCCTTTGAATTATTTCACCCATAAGGGTGCGTTTGAGTGGACCACTCAGGCACAAGAGTGTTTTGGGAAGTTCAAGTTGATTATGACATCATGCCCGATTTTAGTGTTGCCAGATTTCTCTAAGCCTTTTGATTTGCATTGTGATGCTTCTGGTGAGGGCATTAGTGCGGTACTTTCCCAGGATCACCACCCCATTGTTTTTGAGAGCAAGAAGCTGAGGGTCCTGAGAGAGTCTTTAGTGTTTATGACAAGGAAATGTTAGCCATTATGCATGCTTTGGCCAAATTCAAGCAATATTTGGTTGGTATTAAATTTTGCATTAAAACTGATCATAACAGCTTGAAGTATTTCCTTGGGCAGCGTGATCTCTATGAGAGACATCGGAAGTAGGTTAGTAAACTACAGTCATATGACTTTGATATTTCTTATATCAAGGGTATTTAGAATGTGGTTGCTGATGCACTCTCTAGGAGGCCTCACTTGTGTGCCATGACAGGGATATCTAAGGATTGGAGGCATTTGATTGTTTCAGAGTATGCTAGAGATCAGTGGGCTGCTGGTTTTATTGATGGGACCATAGAGGACAACAAGTATACACTTGTAAATGAGTTGATCATTTACAAGGAGCGGGTGTTGTTGGTTCCAAGATCGAGTGTCAGGTTTGTGGTGTTGAGAGCTTTCCATGATTCTCCCTTAGCAGGGCATCCTGGATTTTTTAAAACCTATAGGCAGGTGCGGGAGAGGTTTACTTGGAAAGGCTTGAAGTATGATGTGCAACAGTATGTCAGAGAGTGTTTTGTTTGTCAGTAGAACAAACAGGAGCACACATATCCAGCCGGTTTACTGCAGCCATTACCCATTCCTGAGCGGAAATGAGAATGCATTTCTATGGATTTCATTGTGGGCTTGCCTAAAGCTTAGGGTAGAGGTTGCATTTATGTGGTAGTTGACCATCTTACGAAATATGCTCACTTCTTTCCGATCACTACTACTTTTTCAGCGACACAGGTTGCAGATTTATTCTTTCGGGAGGTGTTCAGATTGCATGGTTTACCTCGGAATATAGTGAGTGACTAAGATAGCCGATTTATGAGTCGCTTCTGGCAGGAGCTTTTCAGGTTGTGTGGGACAGAGTTGACTCCCAGTACTAGTTACCACCCTCAAACCAATGGTTAGACTGAGATTGTTAATAAATGAGTGGAGGGCTATCTTCGGAATAATGTATCTGCTCAACAGAGAGCTTGGGTGAAGTGGATTTATTTGTGAGTACTGCTATAATTCCACTCACCATATGTCTATTTGGATGCCTCCTTTCCGAGCTCTGTATGGATATGATCCTCCTAGTTTTCTGGATTTTCTTTTAGTGATAGCAGAGTTCCCAGTGCAGGTGATTTGCTGCAGGACAGTCAAGACATTATGGGAACATTGAGGGACAATATTCAGAGGGCTCAAAATCAGCAAAAGCAGTATGCTGATTAGAGGAGGGTTGCCCGCTCCTTCTAGGTTGGGGATATGGTATACTTGATGTTGCAGCCCTACAGGCAGTTATCTATTCGGAAGAGCGGAGCTGAGAAGCTCAAGCCTCGGTATTATGGGCCTTTTCGTGTTGTTAGATGGGTGGGCGAGGTTGCTTATGAGCTAGATTTGCCGGAGGACAATAGAGTGCATAAGGTTTTTCATGTATTGTGCCTCAAGAAGGCGTTAGGCAGGCATGTTGTTCCGTCTATTTTGCCACCCTTAGATGATGAGGGGAAATTGGAGTTGATTCTTGAGATTATTTTGGAGACTTGTGAGAGACATTTGCGTCGACGAGTCATTAGGGAGTTTTTGGTGAAGTGGCATGGTTTACCTGTTGAGGATGCCACTTGGGAATTAGAGGATATTCTTCAGCACCCCGGTTTGCGATTGCTTGAGGACAAGCAGTCTTAGGGAGGGAGGACTGTGATGTCTCCGATTTAGCAGGTGTCTAGGTGACAGGTATATTAGCCCATCATTGCGACCCTCCTGGGCTAATGCTTTGATTTGAGGGTCTTGGGGTCAGGACTTACTATTTCTGGTAAGTCATCTTCTGCCAGCTACTATTTCTGGAAGGGTGTTTGTGCAGATGGTTTGGTCTCAGTTGTCAGAGATGGTTTGGAAGTGGATCGAATTGATTAATTAAGTCATCCTTGATTAATTATTTTGAGTTTATTATAAGTCGAATCATTAATGTGTTAATGATGCTTTTATTGGCTTATGTGGGACATTTCATTAAAAGATGAATATAGTTATTATTTGACGTATCCTAGGTTTGGATGGAAGGGACTTTTAAGTTATGAGTTGTGTGATGAAGAAGATTCAAGTTTTCGAGCCTTCCTCTAGAAGCTGAATCAAAATACTTAATGCTTTGAATTTGCTCATGGAGTTATCATTGATCATTTTATTTAAAACATTTAGAGATTGCGAAATTGGAAGAGCTGAACAAGGGTTTATATATGGCGGAATGAATTGTGAATTCATTCAGTTTTCTTCATCACTTTGGGCTGGTTTCCCTTACCAGTGAATTGTGACTTCATCAACCAGCATTGCGAATACAAGGAATTGGAGAATATTGACAATAAAGAGGATGAGTTATTGCTGATCGTGTGATAGGAGCTGACCACATTTTTATGCTGGGCGTGGATTCTTAATATCAAAAAGCGTCTTATATAGCACTAGCCGCCAACACTCAAATATAAGCCGCGGCCAGACCTTGAAGGCGTTACAGGAGAATGCCAGGTTTCAAATCGTTAATGTTTCTTGCTTTGAATAATAGTCTTTGTTATCAGATTTCTATAGATTCAAATTTGGATTCAAAGGTGTGATTTGTAGTGTAATAGATAATTGGAATTACATTGTGTTAAGTTTTTAGGATAGCTGCAAATGTAATATCACTCTATGTTGTATGTGTTTTCCAAATGCAACAATCTCTCTTTCATTTATATTGGGAATGAGGCTAGGAGAGACATGTCCCTTCATGGGACATGTCTATTCATTATTATTTATAAGAAAGGACATGCCTCTTACCATTAATTATAATTTAATCAATCTTATAATGTTTCATCAATCAATTATTTTTTTTTGATCGGTAATAGATTAATTTTATTAATAACCCCGTAAGAAAAACCTGGCGGGGACCAGTGGAAATACGAGTGAGTCAACTTCAGAAAAAACAGAACAGAGCTCCAAATCAGGAGAAACCAAGCAACATAACATGAGTAAATCAAACAACACTTAAGATTTACTCTTCGCACCTCCCCTCCTATGCGAACGCAGGGTCATATCAAAAGGTGGCTGTGGATTCCTTGTTTTTTTGCCTTTTATAGTTTTCCAGCCATCCTCAAACTTGGCTGCCTCAGTCTGCCAGTCGATCGGGTTACCATTCATATTCTTCCCGTCACACCTATACTCATCAGTGTGCGGAGAAACATCAGCCACAACCTGACATACAGTCGCTCGCTTTTTTTCCCTGCCTTCAGGAGTAGCAATCCTCTTCTTTTGTTCCGATAGCATAAGGTGAGGAGACATTGTATTGAGCAACCATAGTTTCATCTACAAAAATCTGTGAAGGCTTTGTCTCGCAAACCACCTGAGAAAAACTCTTAGTTTGTTCAGCCCCCTTTTTATCCACTGTATAGTGATGGTGGGAAACATCCTTCCACCATGTGGCTTTTTTATCCTGTCGTTGTTTGGAGCATTTGGCAGCCAAATGCCCTACCTGAAAACTCCTACATCGAAACGGAACCCCCTCATAATCCAGAGGTTGAACCTAGATTCCTTTTGAGGTTGTGAGATTTATTTCTGCAGGGAGTCCATCTGCAAGATTCATCTCTACTAAAATGCGTGCATAGGTTGAATGAAGAAGGCTTGACGATTCCTCATCCACCATTACACATTTACCTAAAGAATCGCCAATAGCTTCCAAACAGGAATCGAACCAAAAATATAGAGGCAAATTTGGAAGTCTTACCCAGAACGGAACCATATCGAAAGTTTCTAGAGCATGGCAAAAGTCTGAGTGCCATGGTTTAAGCATTAAGGGATGCATATTCTCCCAGCACTAGGGGCCCTCCCGCAAAATCTTCTTTCTATCTTGAGCGTTTTCAAAGACTGTAATGAAAAAACCCTTTGCACAGGGGTATAGTTGAACATAACCCTGCATTGAAGGCTCCCAATGATCTGAAATCCATTTGTGGAGCTCACCTAAACTTGGCCTCAAGCCCTGAAATCTCCCTACCAAACCAAGCTCTGAGAAGACGGTGACATTGTTGTCTATCTCCTTCTCAATCTCTTCTGCCAAAACTACATTTTTGGCTTCAACTATGCGAGGTAGCATCACACCAGATTCACCCCGAGACGCCTTCCCTGAATCAGGAACCGAGGGTATTTTTAGGTTTCCCTGTGATGCGAAACCCATTGCCATAGATTTCTTCCCGCCAACACTAGCCTTGCAGTTCACCATAATCTGCCCGCTTCTATTTTGGTGCTGAAACTCACCCTTACGACACTTAACCGGCCCTGTAGTCTGTAAATTTTGGCGACATCCAGTAACTGTATTTCCACCATTGCCAGCAGACAACGACACCTTCGACCTGACCGCAGCGGGTCCACCCTGATGAAATCCCTCGAAGTCACTGCGTAACATCTGTTTGCCAAGGAACCCTTCGCCAAGCTCCATCCCACCATCCACAGGGGCATCAACAGACAGATCAAACTGCATCGGGGACAATTCATCAGTTATCGCATCAGGGGGGGGCGCCTTCTGCCCCATTTCACCCAGCCCATCCAGATGGGAGCCGCCAACAACAACGTTGCCATTCGCAGGAGACTTAGGAGCAATCGGAAGCACACCAGACAGAGCGGGTAGCCTCGAGTCAGATCCGTTGGCCTTCGCCTCAGGGGGGACCCGCACCAACGGTCCCCATCCGCCCAGCATCTGATGGGAGCCGCCACCAACAGCGAAACCAGTCGCAGGAGAAACCCGAAAATCGGAAGCTAACAGGAGCGCCATTCTGTGTTGTTTAGCAGTTTCATCAATCAATTATTACTTAAGAGTAATATAATAATATAATATTGAATATTAAATTTTATATGATTAATAATAATATAACATATATATTATATTATTATTAATCAACATCTATTATATATTCTAATGATCATTACACTGAAGCTACAAACATTAACACTCCCTCTTAGCTAGGGAGGATGATCAAACAAAATGTGTAGTGGTCTCCTATGTCAACACTTATGACCCTCACCATAGCTATACAAAACATCAACACTCCCTCTTAGCTAGTGAGGATAAATCAATCCAATGTCAACACTTATATGACACTTGATAACATCAATCATATGATGTAAGCAATAAAAGCATCATCCTCATGATGTAATCAATAGAAACATAGTCTCAAGATGTGGATTGTCTCCATCGACGATTCTATCCATAAGCTCTCAGGTGGATTGCGTCCATCGACGATTCTATCCACAAGCTCTTAGGTGGATTGCATCCATCAGCGATTCTATCCACAAGCTCTCGTGTGTATTGCCTCCATTGACAATTCTATCCACAAACTCGCAAGCTTTAGAGTGGATTGCCTCCATCAGCGATTCTATCCACAAACTCACGAGCTTTAGAGTGGATTGCCTCCATTGGCGATTCTATCCACAAGCTCTCGTGTGAATTGCCTCCATTGGCGATTCTATCCACAAACTCACGAGCTTTAGAGTGGATTGCCTCCATTGGCGATTCTATCCACAAACTCACGAGCTTTAATGTGGATTGCCTCAATCGGCGGTTCTATCCACAAGTTCTATCTATTATGATTTGTTTCAGCCATCACAAGATGTCTATCACAATAGAAGGTCAAGTTATTGTAAGATCGTCACCTTTCAATAACTCTTACAAATACAAGTGATAATCATTTGGAAATCGTCACTTCCTCATGATGTACACAAGGGGTAGGCCCATTAAAAATATGGAGTCACACACATGACATCCATCATGCCTCAACGCAAAGGGTGAAAACAAGGGATTTCACCTCGAACTTCTCTCATAGAGAAGAACTCATTGAGAAGATATTAATCTATTGATCATCCAAGATTGTTTAAGATGAACTGTCAGACTCCCTCTGAGTCTGATATCAATCTTCTTAGCTCCTCGTCCAAAGTTACCTCTGAAGATTCAGACTCCCTCTGAAAACAATTTCTTGTTTTTCTGTCCTGAAGGTATGTCAGAGAGAGATTACAAATAGCTTATAAACTAAACTATCTCATACGGAAATGCCAAAGATAGAAGCATACAAGATTTTACTAGCCAATATTATAGCATAAATTTCAAACTCAATAATTCATGTGCATTGATAAAACATGGAAAACTTATCTTAAGTTTCAAATATTTCCTTTTGTAAGGTGAGCCCATATAGGAAATATCAACTCTCATCAAATTTTGAAGTTGTTTGTGGAGGACATGCTACAGGAGATCATAATGTTATTTGTGCTAGCCATGTCGACGACCTTCATGTAGAGCAACAACCTAGAGTGGATGATCACCATTTTTTCACTCTCCAATAAGGATGGTTCAAATGGAAATGTAACATTGTTTATTATTCCCCCCACAATGTACAATTCTCACTCTTATATCGTTGAACAATACTCATGTCTCCTTGTTAAATGAATTGATTGCTCCAAGAGAGTTGAAACTCTATAATTTTTTTTTTTATAAAGAGACACACTTCCTTGAATACATTCTTCTTTGTTAATGCTTGACCACGATCATAACAAATTAATATATCTCTTTAATGAAAGCCACTTTCGGGAATTTCACATAGACTCGTACACAGTCCGTCATAACTTTTGAACCCCATACTATCTCTCCAATCGCTCCAGTGGGATTCTTCAAAATTTGTTTTTCCCCAACATATCCGAAATTCAAAAAAATCCAACGGTGGATTTGTGAGATATGGTCCTTTTACCGAGACTGTATTTTCTGAGACAGTCACACATTCACCATCAACAAACTACTCACTTACATTTGCAGTCTGGCTCTGATACCATGTTAAGTTTTTAGGATAGCTGCAAATTTAATATCACTCTGTTGTATGTGTTTTCCAAATGCAACAATCTCTCTTTCATTTATATTGGGAATGAGGCTAGGAGAGACATGTCCCTTCATGGGACATGTCTATTCATTATTATTTATAAGAAAGGACATGCCTCTTCCCATTAATTATAATTTAATCAATCTTATAATGTTTCATCAATCAATTATTAATTAAGAATAATATAATAATATAATATTGAATATTAAATTTCATATAATTAATAATAATATAACATATATATTATATTATTATTAATCAACATGTATTATATATATTCTAATGATCATACGACGGAAGCTACAAACATTAAATTGTGATTTGTATTTCAATTTGATTAATGTGAAAAAAACAAAAAAAGGTGTATATGTCTTATTGAAAAATTACCAAAAATAGAATTCCAGGATTCTAGAGTTACTATGCAGTTTATTTGAGAATTGAGCCAGGCAGGTTCTTTACATCGTACGAGGGAAGTCAGAGGCTGCATTCATTGTACGAAATAAGAAGCGTGTTGTCATACGACCGGGAAGGAGAAACACGGAAGAAGGCCGTACAAACTGCTCAATCTACCACCGTATGAACTGCCCAATCTACCACCGTATGGACTGCCCAGTCTACCACTGTACGGTTTGGTCTAATACCTGCCGTGTAGTACGCTGTTCCAACACCTACCATACGGCCATTACAGGAATCTAGCGGGTAAAGGGAATTACAACCATACAAGAGCCTAACACTCGCGTGGTCATCATTGTTTAAATTCTAAATCACTTACACTGTAATGGAAAGTTGGTGATGGTGATAGTTAATTTTGCCGATCCAAGAAACACAGGCAAACATTATATCTCCAACCAGGGAAGAAGAGATTTGTACAACAAGACCAAGTCATACGAGGAAACAAATCAGTCGTATAAGCAAATGAGAGTACCATATGGGGTAGAGAAAAGTTGCACAACATACATGAAAACTCTATTTTCTGGCTCTTTCAACATTATTTTTGGCATTGAAAAAAATCAATAAAATGGTGTGTGCCATGGAGTTCTATGTGGTGTTGAAGGTGCTAATTTGGTCATGGCGATGGGGGCGCTGCCCCTCGACCCTGCCTTGTACCACGACAGGGAGCGCACCTGTGGCGTTGCCTCTGGACCCCGCGAGGGGCGCTACCCCCGAACCTCACTGAAGGAACATGCACCAGAACCACACCCTACACTACTAGCTAAGAGTGCAATAGTAGGGGAACATACACCGCTAGGGGACGAGGAGGGAGACATACACGCTTCCATAGATAACGAGCTACAACTACTTGGAGTACCAGTGGAGCCACCTATCGAGACACCCGAGCCAGTGCAAGAGGGGGGAGGTATGGTAACAGAATCAAAGACCACCAAGGGGAGGCCAGAGGAGGCACAAGAGTACTAGGTAGAAGTGAAGGAAATCTCGGGAGCCCCAGAAGCACTCCCAGAAAGGGAGGAAGTGGGAGAGAAAAACATTGTGCTACAATGGGGCATACCGGATCCTCAGGACCCCACGAGCACTCTTCAGAAATTTGACCGCCAGATGGAGGAGATGGATCGCTTCATGGCTAGGATGGGAGCAACTTCTGCATGGAGGGCCAAGGAGGAGCATGCACAAGCACTGGGGTGTGAGACAGCCTTGCAGCAGCGATTGGGAGAGATAGAGGAGGACTTAGCCCAGGGAAGACTAGCCCGTGCAGGAGTAGAGGCGTTGGAGAGGGAGCAACACTTGATCATGGACTGTGATCTAAGGCTTTTTCGATAGCAGCCGGCACGACCGACGTCCTCTATCACTCCAGGGACTTCCTCTCATCCCTCTCTCTAGTAGATTCTCGTGTGTCTACATCAGTCATTTTGTTTTGTTAGTCGTCTGGAAGATGACTTATTTTTTGGGGGGGTTGATGTTAGCTGTAGTTTGTTAATAATAATTATGTTATGTGTTGTATCGACAATGTAATGGCAGTTGGTTCTCGGGTAGTTGTAGGAGGTTGGCGACGGTTGAGTCACTCTACCAACCGTCGACCACTTTATATGTAGCCTGTTGGCACCGGGAATGGATTATGGATATTATGACATTACATGAGAATAAAGCATATCTTTCTGCCATGTGTTGTTTAAAGTTATCGTGTTATCCTTCTGAGTACGTTGTCATGTTATGGGTGATATGTAATCTTGCATTGCTACATTACTGTTATATTGCATAGAATAATCTATTCACAGTAGGACATCTAACAAATAATACCCCATACATCCTTACTGATGATTTGTTTTCAGATGTTGTATGCTTACTGAATACATATCCCATGATATTCTTACAGTCTATTTCACAGTTTTGATTTCTCTTGCATGCATATATAATGGTACTAACTATCCAGCTTCCCTCCTAGTTTCAACTTTTTCTTATGAGGGATTGGCTATTGTTCGGTGTAAAATAATATTTGGGATGTAATTGCAATTCACATTTTAGATTATAAGTTGCTATTTAGGAAGGGACTTAAGTTTGTAGTTAAAGGGATTGGTATTATATTTCAACATGCACTGTAATATGTAAGTAGCAATTTGGGAGTGGATTTTGGGTTGCAAGGGTTTTCTGCAATATGTAAATTTTATTACATTTTACACTTTTGACCTATAAACCTTAGTTGCGTGCTTGGATATTTTTTTGGTTTTGGTAATCTTGACTCATCTGGATAGAATGCAATCGCAGTAAATCATTCTGGGATCTTTTTTATCCCTAAAACGCCTCTGGCGGCAATTGAAAGTCTTAAATTCTCATTGGCTGCAGGCATATATTCTCCTGATTGAGATTTTGAGTTGAAAGAATGCGTCTGAAAGAGGCAAGAAGGGACAAAAAAATTAATGTGTTTTAAGTTAATTGTAAGCTTTTTGAAGAAAAAAAGATTAAAGATGTAGGCAAATCTAGAAATGAAAATGAATAGTAGTGACATACTGATTGTAACTTGGTTGGGAATGGAAGTGAAATGAGATGAATTTGGAGAGCTCGGTGTCATTTTTTGCACACCTTTAATTTCTAGAAATATAATTCTTTGCAAACAATTGCCGCCTCCTTGATACCTGCAAAGATTGTAAGTAATCATGCATATTACTGAATTGATTTATTTCATTTCCTCAAATTACTGAATTCATTTCATTTGTGCCATTATTCATGTCCATCTTTCCATTTTTACCACTAAATATTCTGCTCCAATAAGTATTGTGAGAAAGCTCTTTGAAATTTTGAACAAATTCACATTCAACTAATAAATATTTATGCAAAATCAGATTATTTATTTGTGTAGATGGAGAAAACAGAGTTTGCACAGACATAACTGCATGATAAAAGAGCTCTATGATAAAAGGAGTTGCATGATAAAAAGATAAAAGATTTTTACTTCATAGTGAGAAGCCGCCTTTTTCTATTCAGGGTGGTTAGCAAGTTAGTAATAAAAAATTTGTAATTCTTCAGCTTTTAATAGTTTATAATAGAAAAAATTATTCTAAAATTAGAAAGTGGTTTTTAGTAACTTATTTAAGTCAAAATATATAGAGTAATATAGAAACTTGAACTGAATTTTTTTAATAAAATTTAGAATAGAAAAATATCTTCACGTTTTAATAAATTCGTTCTTTTTAGAATATATATATAAGAAATATATGATATATCAAAAAATTATTTGTGCTAAATTTTCCAAAGATTCGATTCTTTAATGCTCCCGAATCAAGCATGTTTAGTACATTGCTAAATGACCAAATGGCTATTGCCGTACACTTCCCTCTCCAAAATTACTTAGTGAGGTAGGTTACTTACTATTGGTATACACGATTGCCTGAAGTAATACCCTCTTACACACCCTAATTTTTTTTTTTAAGATGCTTAATTTTCATTTATATTAGTATATCCAAAATTCCTTCTAAATACCATTAATGATCTACTTTGGGCATTGTACAAAACATTTCACTTTCTTGAAAATCAAAACTCCTATCGGCTCCTTGTTGCAAATACAAAAGTGTGCAACTGCTAGTTATTTATTTGTTTAATGAAATCAATCAATGTATATACCCATTGGCATCATGGTAATCCCAAACCCACATTTTTTATCACGCATATACGTGTGCGGAAATGAGAGGTTAATAGGGCAAAGTCACCATGAACATGGTGGAAATTAGAGGCTGTTAGGGCACAATCTTGAAGGAAGGGTGGAAATGCAAGGTCAATAAGGCACATGCATAGACCAAGGACAAAAATCCAAGGTGAATAAGGCACCAACATATAGAGTCGTGCGGAAATGAGTAATGAATAGGGTGTAATCTTCATATACTTGGCCTTTTCATGTCTTGTTCAAGCCAAGTTCAAGTCGGAATTTGCACCCATGTTGGGCACTTCACATTGCTTTTTGGAGCGGGAATCACACCATACTTGGGCGCAGTGCATTGTATTATGAGCGGATTTTACATGCTTATTGGGTACTTTGATCGGAAATCTCCTAGGTGTTGAGCTCTTTTTACATGTATTTTCCAAAATTTCCTTGACTTGTTCTTAGCCCCTTTGCTCTTCGAACTAGCTTGCAGATTAATTCCAAAACTCCAATTTTCATGCGTTTGCCAAAGTGGTTTATGAATTTTTTAACAGTAGCTCTCCATCATGTATCAATTTGCATATTCAATGTCCTCCAAGTTGGGCGAAAAAATAGCAAGTATTTGGACTAATGGGGCCCCAAGGATTCAAAATTTCCAAGCATCCAATTTCTCTGAACTCAAGCTTATACTTGACAAAAATTTTCAGATCTGCAAGTCGATCATTTTCAGCCCCTCAACTTCTTGATTTCCTTACTTGCAATTCAAACTTATTTCCTTCTCTTGCATTGGTTTCCAATTTTCATCTTATCCCCAAAGTGGCATCATTAATCCTTTGCCTTCAATTTGCATATGAGCTGCTTGAGGGTTTCCATTTGGTGGTGATTCAACTAAGTTCCAAAGGTCATCTTCTTCTTCTTATAACTCCTACATGCTTGCCTTGATTGCCAACTCAAACCTGATAAAAAATTTGGTGCTTTGATAGTTCTTGGATCAATTATTGAGTTTGAATTACAGTTTGTCAAGCCCTCTCGGGCTCGACCCAATTTACCTCTTGGCCACTATACTTCATAACTTGCCCATTCACTTGATCATGATCAATCTCAACTCCGCTCTTTCTAAAGCTTGAACATCACAACTAGCCTAAGGTTTAGCCAAGAATTGGACTTCAAAAATGTTGCCAAATTACTCCTACACAAACACCTACTAACAACTACTAACTGCTAAAGCGAAAAAGGGAGTCCCCATTTGCAATGGGGCGATGGTGTGAAAACCTTAGAGCAGGTCCATAAATGCTCTCAATTCATCTCTCAATTGTTCACTCATTTTATTTATTTGAGTACAGTTATTACTCACAGCAAGCCATCTTTTTTACCTATCCAATGCCCTTTGAGCTCTTTGGCTTAGTTGCATAGACTATCTTTCGTGGCTGGCAAGAACAATGCTTTGATACCAATTGTAATGTCCCCTCTCAGGGATATACCTAATTTTTGTCAAAATAACAATTCCCGCAATATAATTTATTTACAAATAGTATTCTAGTACATGATTGCAATTCAACTTAGAGAAAATTGTAATAAATTAATATTGAACATTAATATCAAGGATCTATGATCATACAAAAATAATTCCTATTGAAAAACATAATATTCTAAATGCATTGAATCCAATTCTTAGCATATTTTCAACAACCAACCATATTAGGAATTCAATGGGAAGGCCCAATAGGACACCCAGAGACTTCCTCACAATTAAGCCCAAGAGCACGGAACGACCAACAAAGTCACTGTGACCTCTTCGTCCGCAAGCTAACCAACTTGGGGCGGGCTACTTAATTGATGGACGCTTGGATACTGCTACATCTCCCTACCATGTTTCCTCACTAATCTAGATATGATTGCTTGTAGTAAAAACAATTGAATAATTAGTAATGTTTCATGATGGATTGGCAAATTAATTCAACAAATAAATTAAGGATTCATAAGATATTTCATAACAAATTATAGATTCAACATATTGCATACCAGTCACTTTGTTAAATATAAATGGCTGCCTTTTCTCAATTCAAACTTAGATCTCAGAATTCTTATCTGATCAATGCCTTTCCATCAGCAAGTCTTCTCCTATTTATAATTGTCTTTTAGAGGTTGAAGAGTTACTAGTGTTAAGTTTTCAGGATAGCTGCAAATGTAATAACACTCTATGTTGTATGTGTTTTTCAAATGCTACAATCTCTCTTTCATTTATATTGGGAATGATGATTGGAGAGACATGTCCCTTCATGGGACATGTCTATTCATTATTATTTATAAGAAAGGACATACCTCTTCCAACTAATTATAATTTAATCAATCGTATAATGTTTCATCAATCAATTATTAATTAAGAATAATAATTTAATATTAAATATTAAATGTCATATGATTATTAATAATATAACATATATATTATATTATTATTAATCAACATATATTATATGTATTCTAATGATCATACGACTGAAGATACAAACATTAACACTCCCTATTAGCTAGGGAGGATGATCAAACAAAAAATGTGTAGTGGTATCTCGTGTCAACACTTATTACCCTTACCATATCTACACAAGACATCAACACTCCCTCTTAGTTAGGGAAGATAAATTCATCAAAATATGATTAACAAAAGATCCATTACTTTTAAGAGAGAAGATATCACCTCATCATGATATCAAGAGATATGGTCTAACCAAGAATATCAAGTCTCATGATATTCACCATAACTCAA
>MU225127.1:5240487-5257277 GCA_018584345.1 Thuja plicata | reverse complement strand
GAAATTAGACTATTTTAAAGCTAATTTCATAAAAACATTAAAAACTATAGTCAAATCAACTCGGAATGAGTTGAAATTTGAAAATGGACTATAAAATCCATTTAATATATCAAATATAATTTGAACTTGTGCAATTGACTTCGAAAACCCCACCTTTTAAGGATTTTCAAAGAATATGCAGTCAGCCTGGAAAACCCCACCTTTTACATCATAACTTGAGTTATACTACTCCGTTTGATGTCTAAGTTAGCTCGAAACAAGCATATTTCAAAGGGCTATCGACTTGAGGGAAAATCAAGATTAAAAATTGCCAATAAGAAAGAGAAAAACAAAGAAAAGGACTTAAGAACGCATGAAACATGTGTTACAAAGAAATATTTAGGGATGACGAATTATCTCTATTAACACTTTATCCAGAACGTTCAAATTATAGAGGATACTACTACGAATTGACAAGAAAATTCCCTAGGGTTGCCACAATTTTGTGATCTCAAAATTGAGGACAACAAGATGGTGTAGGATACATGAGACAAATCAACAGTCTGAATTACAATGTCAAGAATTCCAGAGAGATGCTGACATTTTTAAAGAAGTAAGAAACACTACTGCACCTGAAAACCCTCCACCTACGGGGTATGAGCTAGTACTTTCACCTAGATATGGTCATAACCTGGTCTTTGATGATTTCATGTTTCCTCCTGATTCTCAAGATTATATGCCAGTGCAAACTAATAAAAAATTCTTGCCTGCATCAGCAAATGGTCCTGTGGAGACGCTAGGCTATCAAGTTCCACCAGGGTACCAGCCACCTCTAGTGTCCCCAAACGAACCACTGCGAAGGGATGAGTATGTTTTCCCTCTGCTCTACAACAATGTCGTAGTGGAAGGAATGAGTGAAGTTCAAGCATATCAACAAACATCCCGGGATACAACTCCAAAATCTTATCAGAGGAATAATAGGAATCATGAACCATTAACTTCATCTATTCCTCCAAATAATTTTCCAATGCCTCTGCATCCCAATGCGAGCAATATTCTGAGTCCTTTAAGAGACTCTCCCAATTATTGACAACCAACTACTTCACAAGGAGAAAGAGGACAACCAACTGTGACAAATGCCCCACAAAATGAAAGAGGGCAACCTACTTCGCAATCTACCGTTCAACAAGGAGAACGAAGACAAAAAGAAAATCTTCCTAGGGAGGAATTCAAGAAGCTAAACTCTTACGTCCTAGAAGAGTTCAAGAAAATCAAGGTTAGCTTACCATTATTTGAATTGATGAAAATTCCATAGATTAAGGATACATTGTTGGGAAGTCTGAATGATGCTCTGATTGACTCTGGTGCGTCCAATAATGTAATGCCTCTGGATATATGTAGAAGGTTGGGACTAGTTCCATTTCAAAAAAATAAGAAGATGACATAGCTGGATAAAACGAAAGTCTTGGATGTAGGAGAACTGAACAACATTCTTATGTAATTAGCATCAGATCCACGAGTTCAAAGTTGTATTGACATATCTGTGGTGGATATTCTAGAAGGATATGGTATGTTGTTAAGTAGAGATTGGTCAAGAAAGCTGAATGGATGCATATCTACTGATTTTTGTCATATGTGGCTGCCATGGAAGGGAATCCCAAACTAGATAAAGAGAGAGAGCACACCCAGGCTCAGATTATTGATAACTGAATACAAAGAAGATAATGAAATTTTGTTCATCGAGATAGGCTTGGGATCATATGTGCCCAAAATGGGAGAAGTTTTAATGCTACAAGGTTTCAATCAAGGAGGATGTCTAGAGGTGATACTCAAGTTCATTGAAGAACCGGTTAATAATAATTCAAAGCCACTACTGAATGAAGGAATGTTTGAAAACTTTAGGAACTTTTTCCTGAAGAGTGTTAAGCAAGAAATTAAATTGGATAAGGATGCTTGCATTCAAAATTTGCTGCTACGCAACTGGTGCAGAATCCACAATGCTTTTCATTCATAAATCTCATGTACAATGTGCAAGGCTGCCATAGAGCAGGTGTCAAAGATGTGCCCACAAGCATCAGTCAAAGGAAACATTGAAGAAATTGTTAATGGTGAAGATCCATCATGACTGGCAATGCCTGTACTACAAGGTAAAGAGATTGAACGGAATAAAAATAAAATTTTTCAAGGAAAACATAAGAAAGAGGTAGAATCAGAGCCTCCATTGTCCAATGCATAAACAACTAATCAAGCATGGATGCTATGGTTTGATGGATTGAAGTCAAAGAAAGGGAACAGAGCAAACATTGAACTAGTCACTCCAATGGGAGAGACCTACTTGGCTGCACATAAATTACAGTTACTATGCACCAACAATGTTGTTGAGTATGAATCATTGCTTATTGGATTGCTACTTGCTATCCAAAAAGTAACCAAAGTCTTGCATGCATTTGGAGATTCAGATATTGTTGTAAGTAAGGAAATTATATGCATGTCATGACAAGAGATTGAGTCATTATCGCAACAGAGTTTGGGATCTCATTGAAAGTTTTGATGCATTCAACATCAGGCGAGTATACAGATCAAGCAACCCAATGGAAAATTCTTTGGCTCAATCAGCAAGTTCGTTAAAGCCCCTTGCTATGAATTGTGTAAAGAAATTCACTATCGAATTAACCTCAATACCCTTAGTTCTTGACAATATCACAAATTTCTAGGTATTCAAAGATGATAAGCACATCCTTGACTTCCTCACAAATTCAAAAGTGTTTGCTACTCAAGTCATAGATGAGGAAGAATCAGAAGAAGCTGAGGTTGACATTGAGGGAATAATGAACTTAAAAACAAATACTATTCGTCGAGGAATGATAGAGCTAGAACGGATTTTTTACATAGACAAACTACTATCCCTTAATTGTCAAACATCCGAATGTGGGGAATGTGAAAAGGTGAATATAGGGATAGAAGAACAAGTCAAGAACGTGTTCATTGGAAAAGTTTGTACACCTGAAGAGAAGGAAGATATCCCGAAGCTTATGACGGAATTCCTAGATGTGATAGCCTGGGGATATGAAAACTTGAAGACGTACGACACTTCCTTCATCACACATACAATTTCACTCAAGCCAGGTAGTTAACCATTCAGACAAAGGCAGAGGCCGATAAATCCATTGCTAGAACCACTGATACATCAAGAAGTTAAGAAGCTGCTCTAAGAAAGGATCATCTTCCCAATTAGGCACTCGACGTGGGTTGCCAATCTGGTTCTAGTTAGAAAGAAGAATGGATAAATAAGATTGTGCGTTGATTTCCAAAATCTTAATAGAGTGTCAGAGAAGGACAACTATCTGGTGCCATCCCTGGACGAAGTAATACAAATAGTGAATGAGTCTCAAATGATGTAATTTTTTAGATGGTTATTCAGGATATAACCAAGTGATGGTAGAAGAAGCAGACAGATTGAAAACCACATTCACAACCAAGTGGGGCACATTTGCTTACAGAAGAGTGCCCTTTGGTTTAATCAACGCTGGAGCCACTTTTTAGAGGGCCATGGATAATGCCTTTAAAGATTTGGTTGGAAAATGCATTATTATATACATGGATGATCTCACCGTGTTTTCCAAACGGAGAGAGGATCATATAAGTGATTTGAGAAGAATTTTTCAAAGATGCAGAAGGTACGCAATTTTGCTAAATCCGAAGAAATGCATGTTCAGTGTCACTGAAGGAAAACTATTGGGACACATAATTTCAGAACACAGAATATCAATTGACCTAGAAGCATTGAAGCCATTTCAAAGATAGGACTACTTGCTAGTCAGAGAGAGTTAAAAGTCATTCTTTGGTAAACTCAACTTCGTAAGGAAGGCCATAACTGGGTTTGCCGAGATAGTCAAACCATTGAATGATATGTTGAAGGACACAAAGATAGATTGGACGCTCGTAGCAAAGAGAGCATTCGAAGAAATCAAGCAAGCTATTGTGGATGCCCTTGTGTTGGTCAACCCAAATTATACCAAGCCGTTTTACATATATTCCTTTGCTTCAAATCAAACTTGTGTGGCCATCCTCACTCAGAGATCTGAAGAAAAAGATGAGCATCCTATTGTATTTACGAGTTCACCACTGAAGGATGCAAAATTAAGGTACCCGAATGTTGGAAAAAAAGCATATGCTTTAGTGAAGGCGATAAAGAAATTGACATTATATTTTGAGAAGCAAGGTATATGCCATTGTTCCTGGCACAACAGTGAAGACGTTAATGCAGAATGAGCTAGGAGAGAGAAGAGGAAAATGGGTGGCCATCATTCAGGAGTATGACATGGAGATACAATTTATGAAGCTACTTCGTGAACAAGATTTGACACAAACAATTGCTACAACTGGACCTGGATTAGTACAAGTGTATGTGTTGGAAGAGGTATCTCCAGATGAGTGGTATGATGACATTGTTTACTTCCTTCTGAATCATAAGAGCCCTTCTCACCGGAACCTAGTACAAAAGAGAGCCTTAAGAATGAAAAGTCAAGAAGTCATGCTTCAAGGAACTGTATTGTATAGAAAGAACCATGATAGGATTTATTTGAGATGTGGTGGAAAAGAAGCAAAACAAATCATTGAACATTTTCACAGTAAATACAGAACTAGTCATGGAAGCAGTCTGGCAATAGCCCATCAAATCTCAAGGGTGGGATATTACTGGCCTCCATTGCTTAAGGATGGATACGAACATGTGAAGACATGTCACACTTGCTAGGTAGCTATTGTACGTGAAAAAAATCTTGCCATGCGTTGCGACCTGTGATTGAATTAAAACCATTTGCTACTTTGGGGTTAGATTTATTGGTCTGATTAATCCCCCCTCTTCAGTGCAACACAAGTACATCCTAACTGCTATAGATTATTGCACATGATGGTTGGGGCCCCAAGCTCTTAAACAATGCATAACTGATGTGGTGATCAAGTTCCTCAAGGAAACTATTATCACTCGATTTGGATGTCCACATGCACTGGTGTGCGACAATGGCTCAACATTTACATCTCTGAAGTTTTCTATCTGGGCATTTGAATAGGGGATAATGCTGAAGTTTTCATCAAACTACTATCCTTAGGGAAATGGATTAGCGAAATCGACAAACAAGAACCTGCTAAGTGCAATCAAGAAGTTACTAGACCAGAATCCTAAAGATTGCACATAGCTGAGATTTTTCCTCTGGGCAGACATAACCAGAATCAAGAGTTCTCTAGGGATGTCTCCCTATCATTTGGTTTATGGACATGATCCAACTTTCCCCATTCAATTGAGGATTCCAACACTACAATTTATGCAAGAATACATGGAAGGTGAAGACAGAGTGCAAACATGTTTGACCTAATTACCGCACTTAGAAGAGAAAAGAGATCAAGCACTGGAAAAGTTTGCAAAACATCAAGGGGTAGTCAAAAGATGGTAGTGAATTAAATCTAGATTCTCTCTTCTTTCCCTAACCCTAATTAGGGCTAAGGTGGCACAATCTAGTCTGTTGATTTCATTTCAATCCGAGTCATTCATTGTAATCGGGGACCTATATAAAGGTCTCATTTCTCATTTGTAAGGAGTGAATTCTGAGATTGTTGCTAAGAGCTACCAAAATAATAGAGCTTTCATTGTTGGTTTCAAGGTGATTGCTTGAAGTGTTTTGGTGCTTGCATGGTTTCATTGTTCCCTCATTTAGATTAGATTTGTTAGATAAAGTGTTTTGATTTCATTGGAGAATGTAATGATGTTTGATGAATTCCATGACTCATACTCTTGATGGTTTTCTGATTGTAAGCTATCGCGTAAAGTTAGCCCAAGCCCTCACTTTTATGGATGCTTAACTTCTATCATTCAATGTGCATTGTTCATTTTGATGGTGTTCATTGTGGTATGAAAATCATTTGCATAACCCATTAAAGATTGCACTAGTTCTTTCGTAGTTGTAGTTAATTTTGGCGAAGCAGAGCTTGGTTATTTTGGAATTTGTCCATCAAAGCAGTATCTATTGATGTCATTTCCCTTAGGATTAGAATAGAATTCCTGAACCCTATTCCCTTTTGCTTTCTACATATCCGTGAAAACTCAAAAAGAAGTACTTCATTGCAATATCTTCCGATAGCTCACACATCCTGTATCATCTGAAATCAACTTGAGTAACGCAAACATAAGGCCCCTCGTGATAAACAACATATCACATTTACCATTGAGCTTATCCACAGTCAAGAAATGGCATAAAAGGAACCTTGGAATCTATTGTGTGATCTTTCACAATCTTAGCATACAAACGATTTTTATCAAGAGAGAATAAGATATCTCAATATTTTGTTCTACTGTTGGTGAGTCATAAAACACACATCAACAAGTCCCCTTTGAGTACCTCGCTCCTTTAAGTAGGAAATTGCTTTCATTTCTATTTGCTAGCCAAACATCTTGCATGTACATCTTATTTCTCTTGGATATATGACAAAATCTGTGAATTGTGTTGATATTGCTTAGCCAGGCTAAACATTAAAGGTTGAGATGTCCATATCTACCCCACCACAAAATTCTCATTATAGTCCACAATTAATACATGCAATTAAATTGTGACATGATCAAGTAGCTTGTAGGGCAACCTTTCTCTTGTGCTTAATATGTGCCAAAATGCACTTCTTATTATGAAAATCCACAATAATGTTAGGTTTATTTGTAAGTTGACTATAGGCATAGAATTAATGTAACATTTGTAAATATGAATTTTCTTTATTCACTCAACATGATCCTTACACCCTCCATCCATGCAATTATATGCAACCCGTCATCACCCATTGAAACAAATTTACTAGAACTGGAATTAATAGTAAATTTGATTTACCAATTGATGTAGGTGAAATGATGTGATGCACTGATGACTTTTTGCCAATAAGTGCAACTCCACAAAAATTTCAAATGAAGGTGGCAAACTTTTGATGACGAGGAATTATACCATTTTAATTTACTTTTTTGTTGATAGTGGAGAGTTGATCTCTTAGGCCTTTCATCCTAAGATGTTGCTCATAGAGATGCTCAACTTCACTCAATTTTGTGAAAAACAACAAAATTTTCAAATATACAACCCTTCCAAAGATTACAAAGAGAAGTGGCATTCTAGACTTCTAGGATCACGTCATTAGAAGCAAAGTTTTAACAATAGAAGGGCTTCCTTGTGAAGGTAATCAAAGTTAATAAAATTTGTTGCAAGTTTGTTTGTTTTGTTCAGAGTTATATTATCACCAATTTCTATACTTAGCATTGGTTAGTATTTTAAGACTCTAGACATTTAAATTGTGTATGTTTAACTTTTAGGCTCCAAGAGAAATAAGATCTATAATATTTATTACCAACCATAACTGAAGTTTTGACCTAGATTTTTTAGACAATCTGCAAAAAATTAAAATCTTGTACTAGATAAAGAAAATTTCGAAAAATTTGGGAAACTTGTTCTTAGAAGCATTTTTTGGTAATGGAATAAAAATGAAAAGTTGTAGAAACAACTTATAATTTGTTACTTAACACTACAACTAATGCACCTTACCCCAGTAAACTCATGGAGGCAAGTATGCTACTTATTGAAAGGAAAACCTTAAAACATTGTATAAATTTAATCTTACCAAGTGATAACATGATAGAATCTTTAAATATTTGTAAAAATCCTGTTTAACTATCTCCAATGTAATTTCCTCTTCACAAGCGCAATCGATCGGAGGAGACCCTTACCCTATTTAGTTTGCAAAGGTTGATTGGGATGTAGTAAAGGAATAATTAATTAATTTGATAAAATTGTGTACATTCACTCATTTTATGGGCAACTTTTATCTAATTAATTATTATATTAAAGTTGAACAATTTCTTAGTAAAATGACTTTATGGAGGTCCAAATGTTAAGTTAAATTGAGAGGAAAGTTTAGAAGGTACTTTGAGAGGAAAATGAAATATAATATTTCAAATATTCAAAGGGGGTACAAAAGGAGAGTTTGAAAAGAGAATTTCATTCTTGGCATTTTTTTTCAAACCCCAGTATTGGAGATGGAACAAGTAGCAACAACTCATCTTTTTGTCCTAGGACAAAATCTCTATGGCAAAGATAAGTTTTGAGGATGGAAACCCTCCTAGCCTAGTGTGTGGATAAATCCTAGATTCACAAGTGTGTTGAATGTTGGAGATTTTTGAAGATTTTGTTCCAAGATCATCTTTAAGGCATAAGAAATTCATTGAATACATTTGTGGAGTAAATAATAAATGATTTTCGAGGAGGAAAAAGTTAGTATTTAGCTGGCGACCTCATTTCAACCTCGTATTATTCCAGCTGCCCATTTTGGAGTTGTATTGTTAATCTTACAATGAGGCCCTACCCAGAAGGAAATAGTCTGGCCCCTACATATTGGCACTCAAGTTGTATAGAGTTTATTGAAGGTCCAAGGCAGGAAATAGTCTGGCCCCTACATATTTGCACTCTAGTTGTATAGAGTTTATTAAAGGTCCAAGGCAGTTTATTTTTTATTTTAGTTAGTCTTGCAGTCTGCATAGGGAGAGGTAGGCACATGAGGCTATCGATGCGTTTAAGGAAGGGTTTAAGATCCTAATCTCCCTGCCACTGCATATGAAATACAAGTTTCTTTGTTTTTGGAGTGGGCGATGATATTATGAGGAGGAAGAGCAGGAGTTAACTGAGTAGAAAGTGAAGATTTCAATGGACTATCAGTCCCATCTATTAAAGGAGTGTCCAGAATTGCCGCCGCTGCATTTCCAGCCTTTATTAACAGCCTCATAATCAGTAAACAACTCACAGAAGTTCATTCAGTGATTACTCAGCGATTACCAAGCTATGTTTGAACTCTGAATGTGCAGATTTAATGTATACATTCTATCTTTTAACTTTCAATATTATTAACAAATTGATTGTATATGCGCCCAGCCAATTAAGAAGTCAAATATTCTATTTGACTTAAGTCCTGTTCTATATCATGTAAATGTTCTAATTGACTGGTTACATCTGTTTGGAAGGAAATACAAATCTTATATAGATTTAATACATCGTCTTTACATTAGCATTTTGTCAAACATGTGTCAAAATACACAAACAAATTAGCTTGGTACCTTATATTTAAAAACTGATAGGCAAGAATACTTGGATAAATGGTTGAACTTGAAACACTCGGGCATCTGTAAGACTGCAACATCAACACATTTGGATAACCTAAAATCATACATCCAAACAAAAGTTATTGGCATTCTTTGAACAATGCTATCAGAAATGAGCCTAGCAACTGTCCATTAAAAGAATTAAATATACTTGGCATACAAATATTGATGTTAACAAAGGGAACTACATGGCACGGGAGATTAGCTCTAGCATCCAAAGAGGACTCTGAGGAAGGTCTTGCCAAAAGTGATTGTAGCTACATTATTAGAGTGTCAATTTCAGAAAAGAAATATGTTTTAGGAAGTTCTTGAAAATTCTAACACAAAAGTCCCACTTTTGACGACCTCGATAACCAGAATCCTCAATAGTTTAATAATTTTCCAAAAGAAATGTAAAAAATTCAAATGACTACCTAGTGGTCCCAAAAATGAACAACAGTCTTTGGGGCTTGCTTTTACAAGATTGCACCTGAGTGGATTGGGTTTCCTACAATAGATAACACACCTGCAAATGTGCTTAGTTGGTCATTATTTTCCCTGTGCTTGAATGTGGGTCTAATCATGTTGGAAACAATCTTTAGATTCTTGGTGAAGCTGCATTTATTCAATTTGAGAAGTGGTGCTTGCCTGTCTTTAATAGCTTTTGGGCTCAAAATTTTGTATGAAACAGCACGTTGAGAAGGAAAGAAACTACAAGGATATATAGCTTTTCAAAATGCATGAAGGGACATATAGATCTCCACTTTTTTATAGAATGCAAAAGGGCCTAGAGAATTGAAATACGAATGAAATTTGATTAACCAATCACAAGTTGTTTTTACCCTACATTAATGAGCATTCTAAGAAACTCATTAAAAAAGGAAGAAAGATAAGTTCAACTCTCTTGCCTCTAAATATAGTACAGATTCAGAAAATATGCTCATGTTTGCTCGGAGATCAATTGAGCCAAAACAAAACTATAGGTGTCCATCTGACATCTACAAAGCTAGTAAAGAGAAACGACAAAATTTCTGTTATAAAAATCATAATGGCAATAAATGCAACAAAAAACACTATTTAATGTTTTAACAAGCCACATCATGACTGGGCATTGCTAATGGTCCCAAGATGTTTGGTGCATGGAAATGGTTGCTGAAATGCATCCTGTCAGGGCAATTGTGGGGCCATTTTAGACCGTTGTCCCCACATTGTGGCCATTTTGTGTTGCAATGTGGGTACAGCATCCTGAAGCAGACCCACAACTATGTTGAAGTGCGAGGAGGGCCAGCATTGCAGCACTCAATGTGCCAGAAAAAGAAAAAGAAGAAAAGAAATAAATCTAACATAAAAAAACTTAAAAGAAACTAGAAGGGGAAACAAACAAACCTAAATGTGTAGAAGTTTAAACTAACATAATAATCTACTCTTGAACCAGAATCCAAGTCCATGGTTTTTTTACAGCTAGTAATCATGTTATGCCTATTTAACATCTTTTGTTATGTTTGCATGGTCAAAACTTGAAAAGTGTCGAAAAAAACTACAGTTAAAAATGACACTGCCCCCACATAAGGAACAATGCTTGAGGATATGGGTCACTTATTTGATCCTATGTTTTTGCTTGCTTTACCATCTATATGTTTGAGACTCTGAATTTGGTATTAGCAGGAAGATATTAATGTAGAAAAACTATTTGCTTTCTTATGATTTAATTTTATCATTCTGTACTGTCTTTATGTCTTTGTTCTGTTTGAATGTATTCAAGCCATTTTGTAATTGTCCCAAACAAAATGGTAATTTTGTAATCTACTCTACTCCAATTTGTATACCTTACTCTTATCAAAAATATTACATATTGTTTATTGCCACATTGAAGTTGCTATTTCTCATTTCTGATAACTACGACTACTCTAAACTAGAGAATTAAATGAAGTTTATAAATGAATATGACTTAGACACTCTTGGGACAAAGAACTTGTAGGTCGTGTTGCATACATGATGTTAAGGATGAAAAAAGCATGTTCTTCTGAACTTCCTGCTATAAGTTGATACCTGACTGAACCACACAGGTGTTTGTAGTCATAACCTAATACATGAAAATATAAACCAAGACAATCAAATAAAACTGAGGACAATTTATTTTAGAATTCGATGCCAATTTATTTTAGAATTCGATGCCTATATGAGCCATTTTCACAAGAAGTAAATCCTTTCTAATAGATCCTAATAATAGTTTGTCCTAATTGTCATTAACACTCATTTTTCTCATTATCAGAGAATGTTGAGTTTTGATCTTCAGGCACATGAGATTAGCTTACATGAAGTGACCAATGGATTCTTCACCTGTATTTAAATAGTTATCCTCTATTATAGTGATCCCAATAACAAACACATAATCATTAAGCAATTCAATGTATTTGGCCTTTAGATGAATCTTAGAATGATCAATCTAGAAGGGATCACTGGTCACTAAAGAGCTCTACATGCGGCCATTATTTAACTTTTCAAGGAGCACATGTTGTCACTCATGTGGCCTTCTGAATCTGCAGTCCATCTTTATGTTCATCCTGCTCACCAGTGACCTAGATTAAAAC
Source organism: Thuja plicata (assembly GCA_018584345.1). Lineage (NCBI taxonomy): Eukaryota > Viridiplantae > Streptophyta > Pinopsida > Cupressales > Cupressaceae > Thuja > Thuja plicata. The sequence continues at coordinate 5,245,550 of MU225127.1, read as the reverse complement.
AAATGTTGTTAATGTGCGACAATTTGTAAGATCTAAGAATCCAGAACCAAGAAATTATCAGCATTCTGTTTTAAATCTGAGCTTATTTGGAATCTATTCTCATTTTTTCGTAGAAGCACTGACCTCTGTAGAAAGCCTTTATTGCCCAGAAAACAATGGATGAGGATAGGTAATGGACAATGGAGGAACAATTGTTGGGAAAAACAGCAAACACAATCTCTTCTGAAAAACACACTGTTCATAACAGCAGAAATTTCTCAATTGTGTTATCTGACTATTTTTGGCTGAAACCATAACTTGCAAATCACCAATGTTGTGATTAGTTCCGCTAAACAAGATAACAGATTAAAGAGGCTGTAAAGCAGGTTGAAGTTACCTTGTTGAATAACATAATAATTTGATATTTATATGATTGTTATGAATTCTTGGAGCATATCCTAGTTAAAAACAATTAGATAAGATGATGACAAAGCTGGATTTATTTACCATTCAGATTATGATATCTTTGCTACTCTTGTTTTAGTGAAGTGGTTGTTGATATTCTGTCATATTATTATGCCTGTGAACTAATGGCATAAAAGCTATACAATAAGCAATAATTTTGACTTCTACCTTATTTCAGACATAAGTGAGTTTTAATGTTTCTATCTTATAGTTGATAAATTCTTTGTTTTATAGATACTATGACATCAAAATTGGAAGTGGAGCTGAAGCTGTAAAGGGATCACGAGTTGCGGTTTGTTCATAGTTCTTCCTGCAGCCTGTCTTTTAGGTTCGGACATGGTTATCTTGTAAATAATACTTCAAATATTGGATCTGATTTATAGGGAATAATAGAAATCCAGCTTTTCTACATACTCTAATAATGTCAGTGACCATCTCACTTGGGAATTATTCATGGCATTTCTTGGTTTCCCCTGACTCAGTTGGCCACTTCCAAATTTTCTCAACCAGTAAGACAAATCAGGGTTTTATTTGTATTGAAAGAAAAGATCTTTGAGAAATTTAAGCTCTGGGGTTTTATGCTTTTCATCTGAATAGAGAAGCACAATTTAGTTTGAATTTTTCACCTTTTCCTTGACTGATATTTTAAATTTATTTCCCCAAAAGAAACTATTTATTATTTTTTTAATTTTGGAATTTCAAATTGCTAGGTTTAGAGTTCCTACAATTTTTACCTGCTTCATTTATGTGTGGATGGTTGTTGTGAAGTGTTTTGATGTATGGATGTTTTGATGTTTGGTACTAGCTGGGGGATTACTCTTTTTAGATTTATCCCATTGCATCTGTTTCTACATTTTTTTAGCATTTCCTGCTCCATTGTTTTTTCTTCAATTCTAGGTCCCTCTTTTCCATAGTTCTTTGCTATTGTACCTGATGTTCATACTAGTCTCTTTGACCTATTCTTAGTCACTCATGCACACTGTTATGATTTCTTACCATCCAATTCTTCATGGAACTTTTGCATAGCTCAGTTATATCCTTATCTTTCTTGATGCAATCCTTCAACACCATGTTTACAGAATCGAGAAAGATTCTTCTGCATTTCTTTAATTTGCTGCATAATAAGAGCAATTTTTTTTTGTAATCCTTAGTTCTCATACCTTAGATGTCCATTTTCTTCCAATAGTGATTGATAGAAACCATATTGTTTGCGCATAGATGTTGATTGAACACATTGTCACACCCCTCTAGGAGTGCCATGTTCTAAAGCATTTCATCTTGAAACAGCTTTATGCAAATATGGGAGGTGGCAATATCTGCTACTGAACATATCCCTAGTTTGTTTAACCCAACCAATTGTATGGTTGAGGTTGAGATATTGTTGATAGATTCAAACTCTTAATGAGACATCTCTTGAAATTAGGTTTTTTGATTGGCAACTCACAAAGCTCAAAAATGTCCCCTTCACCCATAGATGTGAGTTGGAAGAGGCCCTACTCATTCTTTAGTTCAAAGGGACGAAATCTTTTCGTGGTGACAATAGCATTTGGATTAATCTCTATTATTTTCTTTCCCTTTTCCAAGATGACTGCTAATGCAATAGATGGTTTTAAAGATGATGTTGGAGATGGAACCTAGTTTTTTTTACCTCAGGCAACACTTCTAGTTTGGCATGACACTCTTCATGTGGTTGCCACTTTATTTTGTGGATGTTGCACTTTCTTGTGTCCATTTGTGGACTTTTTATTTAGGAAGGCTTCATCAAAGATGTTTTTTATGCAACCTACCTTCAAAATCGATGCCATTATTGCTAGAGTAGATTCACTAATGCTATAGTTTATACTTATTATACTTTGTCCTTGGGTTGTGAGATTAGAAAATGATCTATCTTGTTTTTCCATACAATATGTGGGGTACTTGGTTTGAGAACAAGTCCATAGGGATAGAGCAAGAGATTAAGTCGTCTGAAATGCTTTAGAATTCCATTTGGCTAGGACTTAGAGTTTCCTCTTTCCAAGTTGACAATAGCTAGATGTTTATTGCTTTATCTGATAAAATAAATACATGAATTAATAATAGAAATGACAATGCATACTAGATACATTAGTAAAATATCTCTATTTGCACATGAAATTATTACCAAATAAGACCAGAGATGGTGAGCCATGGATCAGTGTCGATCCAATTAGATCATGCTACTTTCCTTCACAATACACAATCTATTTAAAGGACTCAACAATTGCCAAGAGGAACACAATTATCAACCAACCGAAGCTTATAATGTAATGTCCCCAATCCCGTAGCAGGCCAGTATGGCGCTTGGTTAGTCCATCTCCCCCATCTGGATAGGCTAAAGGCTTCTTTCAGAGGATGTCAGCTAGTCATAGATTTCAGTGGGCGAGCATTTATTATTAGGACTCATTTTATAAAGTAAAGTCACTTTACTTTATAAAAAGATATTATAAAGTCACTTTATGACTTTAAGTTACTTTATTTTATAAAAGGGACTTAAGTGACTTAAAGTAACTTAAGTGGGCTCCTTTATCCCACATTGCTTAAGTTGTGGAGTTTTCCCTCACTTCGAGGTTATAAAAGGACAAAGCTTTCCTGGGAAAAACACAATGAAAATATTATAAACATGAATATACAATTCTGGTTGCAATTGTTAGTGTTATATTTCCTTAAGGATGGAAACCCTTGGGAGAATTCAGAGAAGTTGGACGTAGCCCCAACATCTCAACATTGATGGAATCATTCAGATTTCATATTTGAGTTTAATAACAGAGGTAAAAAGAAACAATTAATTTTGGTTCAACATTCCTTGGAAACAACTTACTTGCAAAGTTAGCGTTGAATCTTGATTATAGCAAAGAAATAAATCTCAGTGCATTTCGAATCATTCTGGAACTCTCAAGGAAAGTAGCTGAGGTTAGTGCAGATGTTTACATTCATATCCTACAGGAGGTTATAAGAAAACGATTTAGTATTGACTTCTAGTACAACGTGGGTATCCTCAGCATATGAGAGGAGTTCTGAGTACCGAACGTGGGTGCATGTTAATCTTCCAGCCGCGTAAGGTGTCGGGGTTTAGCAGTTGGTGATCGAAGAATACTGCAGACTAAACGCGAGTGTAAGAACCCCTTTCAGGCTCTTGCTGCTGCTCTATATTTGTTTGAGTGTTTTATGATGTTTTTGAAGTTTTTGCAAAGGTTTTTGAACAAAAGCAAATAGATGCAATGCTGGAAATACAATACTGAAAAAACTACTAACGCTGCAATTTTATTTTATTTAATAAGTCATGATATTACAGCTACAAACTCCTTTAATTTCAGCCCATAAACAATGCTGGAAATTACAGTCATAAAAACCTGGGTATTTATTGAAGGAAATCGCCCAAATCAGCCTGTAGCACCAAATGCCAAGATGACACCAAACCTGGAGTTGAATCAGCTATAGCCACTGTCTGGAATGGAGATTTCACTGCCCTCTTCTTCACAAGCAATACTGTGACTAGTAATAATAAGAAACACTCTGCTGAAGCACAATGAAGTCTCTGGCTGAAACTTCCACTGAATATCAAATTCACCAGGTATCTCACTGGTTCAAATGATGAACACAAAGAACTACGTTCTTCAATGGCTGCACTGTCAAACCCATACTCAGAGCTCAAGAGTAGAAGACAAATTTTAATCAATAATGAAAACTCGGTGCCTTCTCAAGTCCAACGCCCAGTATATATAACTTCAAGTCCAAAAATCGCCCTAAAAGGCTCTTTTGCGACTTTCCCTAAGAAAATCGATTTTAATGTATAACATTAAAATCTGCATTGTTTTAAATTAATTTTGGACTTAGGAGAATGGCCCATAAATTAATTAATAAATTTGCCCCCCTCGGATGATGGTTAGACCCTCAACTTAAGTGATTTTAATATAAAGTTATAATATAACTTTACATTAAATAATTAGTCTTCTTTAATACTTAGCCACAAAAANNGTCATAACTCCCATAATATTGTGAATCTGACCAAGCCGTCTGAACTAGGAGCTAGTAAAATTATTCTCCATGTGACCATGAGGTATTTCTAAAAATAGCAGGGGTCCATCTCTATAGCTCCAGAATAAACCTAAAAATAACCATTTCTTCCCTGTGCCATAACTGACCCTCTATCCATGTCTACTAGCCTACGAGGGTCCATTGATAGGCTAACCACTAGCTAGCATGATGTCACTAGCTTGAAGGGAACATCACAGTCCGCCCTTCCTGAAATTGCTTGTCCTCAAGCAATCTCAACTCTGGATGTTGTAGAATCTCCTCGCTCTCCCATGTAGCATCCTCAACTGGCATATCCTCCCATTTCACCAAATACTCTCTGATAGTGCGTCTCCTCAACTTTCTCTCCCTGAACTCAATGATAGCCTCAGGTACTAACACCAATTTTCCCTCATCATCTAAGGGAGGAAGCATTGTGGAAGGAACAATTTGATGTCCTAACGCCTTCTTCAGACGTGATACATGAAAAACATTATGCACCTTGCTATCTGCTGGCAAATCTAACTCATAAGCCACCTCTCCGACTCTCCTGACCACCCTGAAAGGCCCATAATATCGTGGCTTAAGTT
>MU225127.1:5222485-5237487 GCA_018584345.1 Thuja plicata | reverse complement strand
AAAGAAACAACATTATTCTGCAACTTCTGTCTAGCTCTATAAGATCACAAAAGTCTACAGGAAAACATAATTTATTTAATTAAAAATTATAGCAGCAGCAGAGCAAATTCCTACTTGGGATACTTCACACTAGGTACTGCTTGAATTTGGCCAAGGCATGCATTATGGCCAACATTTCCTTATCATATATGCTGAAGACCCTCTCAGGTCCCTTGAGCTTCCTGCTCTCATAAACAATCGGGTGCTTATCTTGCATAAGCACTGCTCCAACACCCTCCCCCGATGCATCACAGTGTAGCTCAAAAGGCTTGCTGAAATCTGGTAATGCTAATACTGGACAAGAAGTCATTAACTCCTTGAATTTATCAAAACACTCCTGAGCCTCAGGAGTCCACAAGAAAGCCCCCTTCTTCATCAAATCGGTTAAGGGTGCTGCATGCCTGGAATAACCACTGACAAACTTCTTGTAGAACCCACACAATCCCAAATATCCTCTCAACTGTGTAAGGTTGCCCAGAGTAGGCCACTCAACAATAGCACGAATCTTCTCCGGATCCATGCGTACGCCCTGTGCACTGATAATGTGACCCAAATATAGTAACTCTGACAAGCCTAGATCACATTTTGATTCCTTGGCATACAAGGACTCTCTACTCAACGTGCTCAATACTGTATCTAAATGCTACAAGTGTTCATCCCATGTTTTACTGTAAATCAGGATGTCGTCAAAGAAGACCAACACAAACTTCCTCAACTGATGCTGATCTCCTAAGAGTATACTGGTTGGATCAACAACAAAAATGGGAAGACTATTTGCCATTATTAGAATTTTCTTATAATAACTCTTATCAAGCACCAATTAAGATGACACCTTTTGAAGCAGTATACTAAAGGTCAGCTGGGATAAGCTAGAGATAGTGTAATCCTCACACTTGAGATGCTCTCGGAGATGGAAGGATAAGTACAATCAATCAGATGACGATTAGCTTAGGCTAATGTCAGGCACAAAAGTTATGTAGATGCTAAGAATACACCTAGACAATTTGAAGTTGGGGAGAAGCTTCTCCTAAGGGTTACGCCTCAGAAAAGTTCCATTAAGTTTGGGAAGTTTTCCAAGCTGACACCTAGATAGGTGGGACCATTTGAGGTCCTAGAAGTTATAAACCCTGTAGCTTACAAAATTGCTCCACCACCAACTTTCGTCCGATTGCACAATGTTTTTCATGTTACATATTTAAAGAAATACATAACAGATTTTGAGCATATGATTGATTGGAACTCCTTGTAGGTGCAACATCCAAGGATGTTCATGATCAAACCACTCAAGGTGCTCAAGGTACGTAAGCTATGCTTGCTTACGTAACCGAGAGGTTACTCAATAGAAGGTCCAATAGGAAAAGATAGTTGTATTCGCAACGCTCACCTCATAATCAACATCATGTGTGCTATCATCAGTGCACACATCATCAACCGAGGTACTGCTATTATGTACCTCAAAAGGTGGTTGAACTCGTAAAGAGGAAGTTGTTGTTCTGACCATCTCTACACCTAGTTCCGCTTCCAATGCAATTGTAGGTTCCTCTATGTCACAATCTTGGGACCTATTACCAATAGATGAAGTTTCTTATTCATTTTCCCAGGTCTGATTTATGAAATCAGATTTGCTTTGGCTCACATGTGCATCGCATAACTCATTTCTAACATCTGAATCATGAGTGTCAACACTGGGAAACTTAGTGCAACCATCTTACACACATCTGCTATCTAAGGCATAGGTTTACCATCATGACTGCTGTCATAAAAATCAGAATTTTTATTGTTATTTGAATAAGTGTTTGCCTCATTTTTCTTTGTAAAAAAAGGATCCAGAATCTCCGGATGTTGTAGAAGCCTTGATAAATTTTTATTATAATGCTGAAAGGCATCATTATAATCCCAAAAGGCATGCATGAGCTCTGGCATGAGATCCTGTATAGATTTTGTTTTCCCAATGACCGAAAGAAAACAAGAGTGCTGGTCACTCAAATATCATCTATAGGACCAATATAAAAATTTCCCAACCCCCATCAGGATGGTAGGAAACCGGTCTGATACTACTGTAAGAACCCTACTGACTCCAATTCAAACTTGTTAGCCGTAGTACTTTACTTTATGCTGTGTTAGTTATATCATGTGTAGCCGATGGTACATAGTTACTACCGGACGATGGTTGGGAATCGGTGGTGATGTTTGGTCACACCCCTTCGGGTTTTATATAAGCAATGTACTTTCTCTGTGAGGATATATGATGATAGTGACTATTGTGAATGTACTCAAGTTACGAATGATTAATGAAAGCTTTGGTATTCTCTGATCTATCTTATGTCATTTGTATTTCCTGTATAACGTCTATGCATCAATAAACTAAGTTACCCCAGCGGGTAAACATTTGGCGTCGTTGCCGACCGAATCTGGCACGTGACGGAGGAATGAATGGTTAAATGGGACTACCATTTGAGGAGAATATCAGCGTGAGAACCAATGAGGATGGAATCACATAACTTTTTGAAGGGGACCATGCTCTGACAATAGACTTCCGCATTCTGTTTCAGGCGGCCATTGAAACATTCGTACGAAGAGAAGCTGTACGAGAAGAAGTGGCCCAAGACATTGTGTGGGATGCACTAAACGTCAGCCCCGCGGCGAATAGGCTGTTGCATCAACTACATCGTTTGTTGGCACAACCAATTATCGCTCAAAGGAACCGAAGGGAAGAAGTGGAGCGTGAACAACGCCGACAACAAACCCTGAGGAACTTTGTTGAAAACAGCCGCTGGGAGGTTGAAGAGCGTGATGGTAATCAGGGAAGAACAAACCCACGAGCTTTAAGCCTGGGAGGAAATAAACAGAACACTGTAAAATCCATAATAGCAAGATCACACAGTTGATCTGTTGTACGGAATTATAGCAACATGTAATTCTCCGCTGCTCTCAACAAATGTACCCATCCCAACTATATCAAGTGCACCAGTAACTGTGATAAAAGTAGCTTCATCTTCAACCGGCTCACAACTATAACCCATGGGTATAAGGTCATCACCAACTCTCACTGTAGAAAACTGCACTGTGTCTATAGTTGGTGAACACGGTGCCCGATTCAACTCCCTGGTAAGATCCTTAATCTGTGACTCAGACTCATGAAAGGCCAACTGTGTTCTCTCCAATGAATCCCTAGTCACTCCCAACTCATGGGTGAGCTCATCCACCTCGTCTTCCTTTCCCATTAGCGCATCATAGCAAGTGCAACCCCACTCGAGAAGGTAGTCTCTGCCAGCCAATAGTTGCAAATAATTTTGTTTCATTATCCTGATGGCTTCTCGAAGAGTATGAAACTCTGCAAGGGAAAGGCTACTATCATAATGCTCATCCGTCATAGGAGTGCCCTAGCCATAGGTAGCCAACATCTGACAAACAACATCAAAATGCTCAATGGTTGTGGCAATCTGACTGTCATTCACCTTTAGTTGCCCAACCAACTGATGTCTTTGAAATTCCTGGTACTCATGCAAGCTCTGAGAATCAAAATCTGCAGTATGAAAGGATGTTGTATCTGCAATGCTCACCTCATAATCAACATCATGTGTGCTATCATCAGTGCACACATCATGAACCGAGGTACTGCTACTATGTACCTCGAAAGCTGTTTGAATTGGTAAAGAGGAAGTTGATGTTCTGACCATCTCTACGCCTAGTTCCACTTCCAATGCATATGTAGGTTCTTGTAAGTCACAATCCTGGGACCTATTACCAATAGATGAATTTTCTTATTCATTTTCCCTCTTCCATCCCCTCCGTCCCTTAAAATGGCAAAAACAAAAGCCACCCGGGAAACATGTTTCCCTATCCCCTCGTCCTGGAAACTTGGTGTAACGTAGATCATTTTTAATGAATTCATCTTCCACTCATCTCCCTTGATCCTGATTTGATGATAACCACTCTTGATCTCGATCTTCAAAATGTGTTTGGCTTTGCTCAAACAATCTGGGAGATCTGTTAGGAATAACAGTCCACAAGGACAACTGAGAGTGGGGGTGAATCAGTTGTGATACATAATATTAAACTTTAAACTTTATAAACCAAAACTTCAATGCAAATGAAAACACAGTAAATGCCAACACAATAACACAATACTTGTTGTTGAGGAAACCCTGTTAAAGGTAAAACCCCAGTGGGAATTAGCACCCACAAATGATGTACTGAGAGTATAGTATCCCTGTGAAAAGATTTAGCCCTATTAGGAGCTTATTACAACATTACAGTACATAGTCCCTGTTAAAGGACAAACCCTGTTAAGAGTCAAGAGTAACAGTGGGCTCACTGCCCAAAGAAGGTTAATGCCACCCTCAAGGATTTACAATCTGAATAAGTGTATATAGAAAATATACAATCCAGTGAACGGTCTGATAGCAACTGTCTTTGCTTGGTTAGTTCCAATGAAGTATTCTTATCACAAACTCTGCTCTACATCCAACAGCCAACAAACCTCGCAGCTTTCACACTTCTCTGCCTTTTCAATCTCTACCACATCTTTCCAAAAGAAAAGATCTCCCATATATACCCTATTACAATAATTCATTAGGTCGGCCAATTAAGCTTTCCCAATACACAAATAATTAATTAGGTTGGCCAATTAGGCTTTCCCAATATACAAATAATTGTGTAACCCCTTGCTAAGATACACACGGTACCTATAACAAGTAAACATCAATTACAATACATCAGTTATAGTCCAAGATCCGTAATCCACGCTTACAATTCATAATATACACTACATGTCCGAAGTCGGCCACCAAATAGGTCTCCTCCAGAATACACGCCACAGTTGACGTCACCAATACTCTCACAACTATCGATCAACAACAAACATTCCTCAATATGTTCTCTGTCATCCCATAAGCTCGCATACGCTAAAACATTTTCATCTGTAAGATATACGCAGAATACAGAGACCTGCTCTGCCAAGCATTACTGTCACAGTCCAGAAACCAGTCTTCACTAAATCATCTGTAACATCACCAATATGTAACCTCAAGTCACGCGACCTTAGGAATAAGGTCATCACACATCTGTCTCCATATCCCTGTCTTCGATTGTTCTGAATCATCTGTACAGTGTCCGTACACTTCTTCCAGTCAAATAACCAGTCTGTTCTCTCCACAGAAACATATGTTGACATCAGTGACAAAACATGAGTATCAACAACATAAATAGTACCCAAATCTGATATCATTCAAAATGTGTTTGGCTTTGCTCAAACAATTTGGAAGATCTTCCATCCACTATAACAAAAATTGTACTTGATGATAATTTTGTTTATTGCCCTAGGGTTTGTGCACATTTGTTTTTTGCCTCCCTTCATTGGCACAAGTAGTGCAAGCACTGCACATGAGCTCATTCTTTCATTGATTAAAACTCTCTCTAACAAACTTTATTTGGCAAAATAGATCTTTAGATTTAATCAACACAATGTGAGATTCTTTGCACTAGTGACAGTTACTCTAATATCTCATTGTTTGTAATGTCCCCTCTAGCATAGCCATAAATATTTAAAATAAAAATACTAGGCTATTTTCTGTCCTCATAGGCTAAGTACTTAATTATAAAGGGACAAGGTAATTTTTAAATAGTTGGCCAAAACCAAAAAAGCCTAAGTGCTGGAATAAATTTATTTATTTCACTTAAAGTCTTGGTGTGGGGTCACGTATGTGGCTAATGCTTTTTCTCAAGTGATTATCTCTATGGAGACAATTTCATTTGAATGAAGAAGATATCATTGAGTGCCAAAAATCCAAAGCAGTCAGAAAAGAAGGGATCGACTGTTTTTCTGACTGAATTTTTTTATAAAGGATTGGTTGGGATTGAGGTTGGATTCATTCTATTCAATCAATGATTACTTTGTATTTTCTCTGCAAGAGACGGCTACAGCAATTTCAGGATGAAAACCCTGAGATACACCAGCTTGGACGCAACCCCAGGCACGGGAGAATCCAACATCCGTCTTCAGATATTGAAGGGCATTAGTCTGCCAACAAGAGTCAGTGTTCAACTTGCAAACAAACAGCTTCAGCCTTGATCGCTCAGCAAGAAAATTGGTCGCCTAAATAATTCAGGAAGCTGTGATTTTTTATATCTATCAGAATTCAGCGTATGAAGAAGAAACTGCAGCAGGCTTCTATGGAATTTGATCTACAGCAAATCTGATTAAGAAATTGGTGATGGCATTAACCAAGTTTGTAATAAATCCTCTACTTCCTATTTGCTATAGTCAATTCATAGAATATCTAGTTTTCCATTCTTAGTCCCTTGAAAATTTTATTACAATATCATACTGGTTATTGCATGTCTTGTCTGGAATATTTCAATCAATTCAAGTAACTAATTGTTAATAAAAAAAGAAAGAACGAAACCTATGTGTCCTGGTAAAGGTCATTTCATTGTTGATGAGTTATGTGTACTCCTAGAGTAGCACTACAACTTCTAACTCCTCTGCATTGTGTAGTAACTTCTCTTTTGGCAACAGCTTGAACATTAGCATACAACACTTCTCCTTCTATTTACATTTTCTTTTTGCCTCCCTACTTTGGCACAAGTATTGCAAGCACTACACATGAGCTCATTCCTTCTTTGATTAAACCTGTTTCCAACATACTTTATTAGGCAAACTAGATCTTGGTATTAAATCAATACAATAGGATATACTTAATTGTTGATGATTTCCATTACTCTTTGAGTAACTCTACAAGACTACAGCTCCTAGCTCCTTTAATTTATTTAGCAACTTCTCTTTTGGCATGAGATTGAGCATTAATTCATATCTCTCCTCCATCTTCTTCATCTCCTTGAGAAACTATGTGGCTTAAACATCACCAAGCCTCTTGCGCTATCCTCTTCTGCCTTCATGGGTAAAAATTCAAATTTCTTACCGTTCTTTGTGATAGTAAAGGTGTTCTACTCATAATGGATTACATTTTTTGTCATATTGCTACAGCTTGCCCAACAACACATGGCATGTATCCATGGGGATCACATTGTGCCATACCTCACCTATGTTTCCTTTGATGTTGAATGCAACCTTGAATTAATTTGTCATAGTGATCTGCTATCCATTTTGCAATCAAGAGAGTATATAGTGTGAGGTGAGATAATTTTTAACCACAAAATTTGAACCATTTATACAAAGATCAAGTTATCTGTGCTACTTTCATCAATTTTCAACTTGCGAGACCCGTTGCTAACTTGTACTTAGTGTGAAAGATGCTCTTCCTCAACCATGTTTCATTATCCTCTTTAGCTGGTTTAAGCAATATCTTGTCCATCACCAAGTTTTCTCCATTCTTTAGAGGTGTACTTTTGACCTTGTTCTCCTCTCCTTTAGCATTTATGACATGCGCTTTCTTCTCTAAACAACCTTACTCGCACGTGGCTTCCAAACACTCTACGCCTGATGACCTGCCTATCCACATCTATAGCACATTCCTCTAAAGCCACCTCCTTTGCAGTTTGCTTAGCTTTTGAGCTCTGTGATAAACTTGATTCCATTGCTTCTTTTATGCATAGGCTTGTCTTCCAATGCCATTTTCCCCTTATTGTGTCTACCCTTTCCTCTTTCTTTTTTTTTGCACGACAACTTCTGTACTCTAAGCACTATGTGGTACGTCTCTTCTACAGAATGTGTATTAAGCAAACACTTTTCATCTTGAACAAATAGGTTCATACATTAAAATGTCTCTAGACTTCCTTAGAGTCATTTTCTATATGACTAGCCCAAATGCCGAGTCTGTGGAACCCCCCCATATGCTCCTAAGGGACCTCTCTTATTGGCGTGGATTTTTGAGCTTTTGAGTAGATCCATTGTGTAATTTTCTGCCATAAACTTTCCCTTGATGTTCTTGCCTAGTTGGTCCCAATCTGCAGTATTCCTCTTATCCTTCTTAATGCATTCATTTTGCCCAAAGTCACATCAGAATGTGGTGTGTCCCTTCAATTTTGTGTTAATATATTTGACACTATGGAGGTCCTCAATCAATTTAAATTCAAAATATTTCCGAAGTTCGGCGATATAGTTTATCAACTCCTCTATATTCAAGCTTCCTAAATAGGTTTGGAGATCAAACCTTGGTTGTTTCCAACTTTCTTTATGGCTTCAACATCTTCCCTCTCATCCTTGATTTTGTCCTTCATCACAACCACTTCTCTTCTTTGTGTGGTCTCTGTGATGTCAAGCCTCACTGAAGGGCTCTCAACATGTCAACAAGATCTGCAACACAAAATTCACTGCCACATCAGTTGTTTCCTAATGTTCTCTTCCTCTCTTGGTCATAGTTCCTTGCTCCACCTGTAATTCGACACACACACACGAGTGCACTTCGTTAGAAAGCTCACGCAACTCTCACTCATAGGACTTTGGCCCTAGTTTGGTATTGCTTGATGCAAACTGTTTGCTAGTTGTTCAATTGACCTGCATGTGGTTTGTGTCACAATATATTTCTGATAAAGAAATTTTTGGTGTTGATTGTCCTCCTTTTAGAGATTAAACTTCTTTATCCTTGTCTTTCTTATCTCTGAAGTTAGGTATAGAACCATCAAATAATTAGCTTTGACATCATAGTTGTGTGCCTTTTTATTCTTAGACCAATTTTTTTTGCATGGTTCTTATCATTTGTGATATAATTTTATTATTAAAATTGAAGCAGTTTGTATCTTTGGTACCATTTCTTGCAGATTAGTGCTGGAATCATTGTTTGACCAAACCATTATCAACACAATTGATTGCATGGCTTGAGAATTCCTCTTGGTTAGTTGGAGTAATGTTCCTACCAGTCATGAGCTGAGTTGGACCACGATATTCATCATAGGAATAGGTTATATCGCCTCTGTAGTTTTTGTGAGGAGAATGAATGCCTTATTTTAGATGCCCTGCTTGCTATGATGTAATGTCCCCAATTTTAATAAAGTGAATTAAATTAATTAATTAAGTGGTCCCAAAATTTAAATAATATTATAAAGGATTTCTTTAATTAATTAATTTATTTATAAAATAAAAGGGGGCCAAAATAATAAAATAATAAATAAAGTGTGTCGGCCTATTTGTAACCCTTCGAGAAACTTCTTGGAGCTCTATACAAGGCTGTGGTTGGCATTGTAGGAAGTCGTCGTGGAGTTTATATTTTTGTTGATTTGTTATTCCAGATGGAATTGAGTCCTTGTTTGCAATTTTGGAGGTGCAAGACCCTCCCTAGTCTGTAATTGCAGTTTCGGTGGTTTCTGCCGGTGGAGATATCACTTCAAATATTTCACTCCGTACTGCATTGTCAAATTTGTGAAATCTTCTTGTGAAGACAAAATTTGTGCATCTGGATATAATCTGACAATATAAGTCTCCATTTGATATCAATTCATTTTTGTGTCTTGCATATGCTTTGATCTATGATCTATTGTGTTACCTTGGATTATAATAATAGCCATTCATATTTCTAAATAATTCAAGTATAATATTTAGTCGTCAAGTGCCAAGTGCAGAAGCTTGAGTGCCGAAGTTGTCGAGTGCTCACTGGTACAGTGGAAGTGCACTCACTGGTACGACATAAGTGCACTCACTGGTACGATGGAAGTGTGCTACTGGTACAATGGAAGTGTCCTACTAGTATGGTGGAAGTGTACTGACTAGTATGGTGGAAGTGTGTTGACTGGTACGGTGGAAGTGTGTCGTCAGTACGGTGGAAGTGTTCTGTACAAAAGAGTGTGGGTGTCGTACCATTTGGTACACCAGTGGTATCAGAGCTGCTGATCCTGCTAGCTTGTTGGGAGAAACATGGCACCAAGTGGTGGAATGGGAAATGCACATCTAGATATGACAACCTTGTTGAGAGAGTTGACAAGAAGTCAACAACAGCTTAGTAAGACCCTCGCAAGAGGTTATCGACAGATGGAGGAGACAATAAATCACTTGAGAAAAGCAAGGACGAATGAAGCTAATGGAAGTTCCCAACAGTCCAATACAAGATCGATGATGCAGACTTTCCCTCCAAGGATCCAGCAACAACCCTCTTTGGGAGAGTCCTTGAAGCAATTCAAGTAGAATTGGGTTGATGGTGGATGACAGATGGACATATCTCTCAAGGACTACATAGATTTTAGGATGAGGTATCCATCCTCTAAAGGTAATAGAACCTACAACAATAATCTCAGACGGGAGATCGACAATGAGGTACTTAACACCATGAGCCCTATAGAGGATAAAGACATGCTCACATATTCACTTCAGCAACAAGAGGATATGGACAAACAAGAATCAACAATTATCTTTTCAAGTGATCACCTAAATCTTCAAGGCAACCAAAAAGGTGAAGAAGATGCTTGCACAAATTTCGTCGAGCCAACACTCATCGATCAACTTGATGGAAATGAGGGTTCTATCAGTGATCCTTCGAATGAGCAAGGTATACTAGTGGTTGATCAACTTCATGGAAATGCAAACTCTATCGATGATCCCTTGTAGAAGAAATCTCTACGGTTGGTCGAATATGGAGTTTACCCTTTGGTTGGGCATGGGGCATGCATGATTTCCATCTCTTCATGTGAGTGTCTTCCTCATGGAAATTACAAGTTGTACCTGAGCTATGAGATTCCATACCATCATTTTTTGAAAGAGATTGATTGGCATGATAGCATGAAGGCTTGGGATCTGAGCATTGATGTGTTTGATGATTTGCTTCAGTGGAATCCCGATGACTCCAAGCATGGGAACGTTTATATCAGAGTGGAGCAGTGGAAGCTTGATGGAGATTTACTCTTCTCGTCTACATCCAAGTGCGTGTATGTGGTCATGTTGCAACATGGAGATTTCAATGGATATGGCTATCGGTGTCCGCGCATGGTTTGGGATCTTGGAGCTTGTCAGACGGTGGACAATTTGCGGATTGCTTGAGGGAAAACAATCTTTGGGCCAAGAGGACTGTAATGTCCCCAATTTTAATAAAGTGACTTAATTAAATTAATTAAATAAGTGGTCCCAACATTTAAATAATATTATAAAGGACTTCTTTAATTAATTAATTTAGTTATAAAATAAAAGGGGGCCAAAATAATAAATTAATAAATAAAGTATGTCGGCCTATTTGTAACCCTTCGAGATGTTGATTTTATTGTAGTTGTGGTCGAAATCCATAGGACGACATAATTATCATAAAGGTCATGATAATATAATTATTATATTGTCATTATATTGATAATAAAATAATTATATTGTTAATATAATTATTATATTATTATTATATATGACTATATTATAACTATAACTATATTATAATAATAATTATATTATAATATAATATAATATAATTATTATTTAATGGGGCCACATGTGAAGAGTGGTAACCCTTGGTGTAAAGACACCTCTCACATATATATAATGAGATTGTGATCTCATTCAATACACATAATATTAAAAGTAACATGCAAATCAATATATATCAGAGTGCTCGAGGGAGACGAATATATCGTCTATGGTTGGGAGGGCAATAAGAATTATTGCCCGTGGATAATCGAGCATACCTGAAAATTCAACACGAGAAACTTCCTGGAGCTCTTTATAAGGTCGTGGTTGGCATTGTAGGAAGTCGTCGTAGAGTTTATATTTTTGTTGATTTGTGATTTCAGTTGGAATTGAGTCCTTTGCAGTTTCGGAGGTGCAAGACCCTCCCTAGTCTGTAATTGCAGTTTCGGTGGTTAGCAACCACCCTAGTCTGTCGTTGGAGATATCGCTTCAGATGTTTCGTTGTGTACTTCATTGTCAAATTTGTGAAGTCTTCTTGCGAAGACAAATTTGTGCATCTGTATATAATCTAAGAAT
Source organism: Thuja plicata (assembly GCA_018584345.1). NCBI lineage: Eukaryota > Viridiplantae > Streptophyta > Pinopsida > Cupressales > Cupressaceae > Thuja > Thuja plicata. The sequence continues at coordinate 5,225,597 of MU225127.1, read as the reverse complement.
AAAAGTCTCCATTTGATAGCAATTCATTTCTGTGGCTTGCATATGCTTTGATCTACGATCTATTGCGTTACTTTGGATTAGAATAATAGCCATTCATATTTCTAAATAGTTCGAGTATAATATTCAGTCGTTGAGTGCCAAGTGCATAAGGTTTAGTGCCAAAGGTGTCGAGTGCTGACTAGTACGGTGGAAGTGTGTTGATTGGTACGGTGGAAGTGCACTCACTAGTATGGTGGTAGTGCACTAATGGTATCGTGGAAGTGTGCAGACTGGTATGGTGGAAGTGTGTCATTGGTACGGTGGAAGTGTTCTGTATGAAAGAGTGTGGGTGTCGTACCGTTTGGTACATTACATATGAAATCTAGGGAAGGTGCTATTGTTTATATAAAGATTTGGGATTCTCCTTGTCTACCTTCTCCCATTATCTTGACAAGTGGTGTTTGGTCATTTTCCTTCATTCACTCCAATACATACAAGATATTAGGGAATCTCATGATTTCTTATTCTGATATTTTTCAGTTTTTCTCAATCACTGGTGGTTCACATGTCACAAAGATAGCGTCTATCAAGGATATACTAGTTCTTTTCTGCATATAGTTGTTGTCAATACAATGCTCTGCAATGATTTATAAGGAGCTTGAAAGCCCATCTAGATGTTACAAGCATTATTTACAAGCCTATCAACTACTTTCTAGCAAGCTGTCATTCTTATGTATATATACATGTACAGTAACTCAGTTGATGTCAAGTCAATAATTTTAACTTAATAATAACAATGTTTTTAGAGTACAGTAATGAACAACACTACACCTTAGCTTGAACTATCCCATCATATTAGAATAAATATCATTTCTCATAAGCTCAGTATATAAAATCTATTCAGATTTAAGATATAGATTTATTAGATTCTAATTTTTTGAGGGGCTCATAAATTCCTCTTACCACTCTATAAATTCCTTTCAATATATCATGGTATAATCTACAAGGATGATGTGGCTTTGTGGATCCACTGCTAATATTGGTTTATATCTAGACATTAGTGTATGCCATTTTGCTGTATGCAGATGTTTATGAGTCTATTATTTGTTAATTTTAGTATATGTGGCCAGGTACACTATGTAGCAAAATGGAGAGGTGTTACTTTTATGACTAGTAGACAAGGCATGGGCGTTACTGGTGGCACTGTAAGTAAAACTGATCATAGGCTACAAACTCCTTGTCAGCCCAGAACATTTAGTTAATATGACACTTTGATATGAAACATTTCAGTTAATTATTTATGTATCCCAACCAAGGGTTGCTTAAAAAGCATATATTTTTTCTTTGATGATACTTTGAATACTTCAAATAAGTTAGAACAAAATAGATATGGTTGTTCTTTAGAAGTTTTTGAGCAACGAAACAAAATGACATTACTTTGCTTTAATTCATAAGGGAACACTTTCAGATGGTACAAAGTTCTGTATGTTTTGGAGCTCCGTCAGGCACTTCAAGATATTGAAGAATTTAAGATGTGTTCAAGCTTTATGGTTGTTATATAATGCCAATTTTGCTAGACGAGTTTGGAAACTAGAACAGTTTTTATGATTGTGAGTGTGTTTCATCAAAATTTACTTGTGGACATTTGACTGCAGCCCTATGGATTTGATGTTGGGGCATCTGAAAGAGGAACTGTTTTAAAGGGGTTGGACTTGGGAGTTCAAGGCATGAAAGTTGGAGGCCAGGTGAAAAATAGCATTCTTTTCTGGTAGATTGCCTTCTCTTAAATTAATGAGGAATTATTCGACAGGGTTGTTATACTTGGTGTTGTTAGACAAGGGAAATTTTTAGAAAATAGCGAAGGGTTAAAATGTATTAGGCATTGGACAACATCATTGTGCGCAATGGCAATCTAGAAGTGTGGGTGCAGGGGTCTTTTGCATGAGCACTATTATAGCAACTGTAAAATGGCTAGACTTTGAAGTGAAAAGGAAAAATATTGCTAGAAGATATAACAAATACCTTGTCAAAGTTTCATGTTTGAAGCTCCAACTTCTCAAATTGAGATTTTCCATTATCTGAAAAAAAAATCATCATCTGCAGCGCTTGCTAATAGTACCCCCTGAGCTTGCATACGGAAATAAAGGAATTCAAGAGATTCCTCCAAATGCAACACTTGAGGTAATATTTGTTTTATATCATTAGTTTTGCATGCTAGAACTTATTCAGTTAAATTGTTTTGCTGTGACATATTTCTTTGATGTTTTGGTGTTGTAAACTGAAATTTATTCTACATGTAGCTTAGAAGCGTTTCTTCACAATTTGTTTACAAAAGATTCTGGATACTCTTCTATAACAATAATGAGATCTTAGGTTTGCAATATTTTAATATAATTTTAGATTGTTTCTCTTAAATTAGAGAGCTCATTTCCCCTTGGTTATTATACTTCAGAAAAAAAAAAAAGGGATTATTAGTTCCTGTCATAGGCAGGTAAACTATTGCATTCATTTAGTTTTGAATTGAAATGCAATTAATCTGACTAATCATATTTCAAGATTTTTTAAGTCTATTTTCTGTTTTGTGTATCAATTTATCGATTTATTAGAATTACTATTTTTAAATATCATTTTATTTGTGTTAACTTTTTTCCTTTATTTTAGTGTGACATTTATTGATATTGAAATTATATTTATATAAATTTAGTAATTGAAAAATATTGATTGATTTTCTTTTCATATGTGACTATTTATTTTATTTTTTACTTAAAACATATTTTCTATATTAATTTGATGACTTATTTAATTTTTAATGATAATAAATTATAAATAGTATTCCGAGTTTTAAAAATAGGTGAAAAATTATTTTAATTTTATTTCATAATTTTTTTAAATTTTTTTACATAAATATCATTTATAATATTTGTTTCAAGTTATATTTATTTATATCTATATTATATTTTCTTTGATATATTTTATTTTTAAATATATATTGATTGTTTTTTTTTTTTTGAATCATCATAAATTTGTATCTAATAATAAAATTTAAATTAAACTATTGAGTGCATATTAATTAAAATATCTTCCTTTTACAAACAAAATTAAATATCTTCGCTTCATTACTCTAATCTAAGTC
>MU225127.1:5194853-5220115 GCA_018584345.1 Thuja plicata | reverse complement strand
CAGCAAATGTTTCCACCAAAGTGCTTGGCTGAAATCTAAGTTTGAGGAGTTCAAAATACTTAATGATTTCATGATAACCCCTTCAGATTAAGGGGAGGATGTTAATGTATTAATCATTAGCGTTTATCAGTTGGTTTCTATATTTCAGTTTTGGTAGTTTTTCTATAGTTGAAGAAAATACAATAATATTTGGATTATCTTTTATGCTATTTCATTCCTCGGTCTAACAACATATATCTTGGCTATATTGATTTCAATAAATAGTTTTTCTAAACAGCTTTTCCATTCACAAGCTTCTATTTACAATTGTCACCATATCTTTGCCCCTTAAAGCATTCCACTATAGGCAGGAACTTTGACGCTTGCGTCTCTTGTTATATATTGTTTTTAAAATACAAAGTTATATATACATTAGATGACACTTCAAATATAAATGAACTTTTAAAGTTAAATAAAATTTAGTTCTTCGCGATTATTATTTATCTTCTATTATAACAAATTTCATTTGATAAATGTATATATGAAATAAATGAGACAATACTTTTCCATATCTTACAGATATTTTAAAAAGAAAAGAAAATTATTATCAAAGCATGGGAGGCTAATAATATGTTGTTATTGCAGTTTGACTTGGAGTTACTTAGCATTAAACAAAGTCCTTTTGGGTAAGACATCAATAATTCCTCTTCCTTATTATAAAGTAATGAATCTAAATAATATCAATAATCTTTTTCATTAATTTTACTTCTATATTCATTTTCAGGTCACCTGTAAAAATCGTTGAAGGATAAATGCAAGATTTATGTAATTATCCTACACTATTGATTGCAGCTTTTTAGCACAATTTCAGATTGAGATGTCATTTATTGATATGCTCGATTCATTATGATAAATGTCTTTTGTTTCCTCTTAATCTTATATGTTTTAGATTGAAAGCTTCTCAAAGGTGAAAAATCTGCCTGATCATTGATTTTGTACAATTTAATACTGAAAGTTGCTACACATTTTTCCTTTAGTTTTTGGCCAATAGATAATCAGATATTATTGTTGATAAAAAAAAATTAAAGCACGTCTAGCAGTTACTGAAATTTATGTAAATTAATGAAAGGTCACACTCTAGCAGAAGCTTGTAAAATGGGTTTAGTTTCCCCATTTAAAAAAAAAAAAAAAAAAGTTGCCTTGGGATGAGTAACAGTTGGGAGGATTCAATAGAAGAAGAGGGGACTGTCTTAAAGTTAGCAATCATTTGTCTTAGTTCTATTTTTTTTTGTCTATTTTCGTTAGGAGTAATTGTTTTTGGTCTAAAACTATGATCTAGTGAGGTTACAAATAAGGGACCTCATTCACATTTAAACATTCAATAATACCATATTAATAGAATTTAAATCTAAATGAAAACAACAACATCATAACTTAACCATCACACAAGCCACTACCAACCATTCTTTTTATCTATTAACTATAAAAAAGGATCCTACTAATGTCCATATGTGCTACATTGTATACTTACAATCTAGCTGGCATTCATACAAGACCATTAGCACTAATGTTTGCAACTGCTGGTGCTGTATATCAGAACGCAAGGGATTCACCAATTGATGGGTCACATATGAGGCAACTTTCACAGTTGTGGCCTTTAAACCAATGTAAATGATCTCGCTTCATAAATTTGTTCCATTTTTCAAGGTATCAGATTCAAAATTAAAAGCCTTGTCAGTGTTTTTTGAGTTGACATTTATTTGTCGCTCGCTAAATGCCTTGGTTAAAATTGAGTATAACTTGGATTCTTTAGGCTAAAACTGGCAATCCTTCTCTAACCTTCATACAATAATATCTCATGGCTCCAATAACGTGAGACTATGTTAAATTTACAATCTTTTATCTCTCAAGGTTTGTTCATTTGATGTTAGCTTGTATTTTCATGGTTTATATTTTTGTTAAAGAAACTTATTTTATATTTTTATATGTCGGAGGAAACTTCAACAATCACAACAGGATGGTCAAGGAAATCAAGTTCAAACAAATCTAGTTCCAAACACGATTTTTGGAAACTATACGTAATGGATTTCCACAATTTACAAGTGGAGCCCTGATGAACCATAACTGATTGAATGTTTGAAGATGTTAAGTTGATGATCACCAAAATGCAGAAAGATAATGCAAGACATTATATCAGTTAATGGATTGTATTGTCATTGATGTCAACTTAATATAATCTGATTGGTTGTATACATAAATGTCAAAGACTTCAAAGAACCAGAGAGATAAAGGTTATGCTATCAGTAATGCATAAAAGTTCAGTATTCACAAAATGACAACAGACATCGACGGACAATGCACATCGATGGATAGAGAACCTCGAGAGGAAAGTCACAGTGATGCCCGAGCAAGAAATCCGAGAAGCAGAACCACAAGCATTACCGATGGGCAAAACTTCACAGTATTACCCGACGGACAAACAACCCCGACGGAGATGCCCGAGGAGAACTGAAGTGTTGACCGAGCTAACAAAGAGTTAAAACACTGAAAAAAACTGAAGTTCAGAAACGACAAAAGACTTAGCTGGCAAGAGCTAAAGATGGAGTTATCTGGTTAATATTGTTTTTAGCGACAAGTTAGAAGCTAGAGATAAGATAGAGTTTTAAAGCAGTTTTATTCCAGTTGTCAAGAAGATATCTACGAGATAAAATTGAAGTAATGTTTTAAAGCAAGAAAGGCTAGAATTGCGGATCACGCAAAGAACAAGAAAGTCAAGGACTTATAAACGGTGAAATCATGTCTATAAAGAGACAAGCTAATTCATTATGAATTAGGGGAGTGAATAGAGAAGAGGATGCTGAAGAGAAACTGATGAAGAAAGACTTCATTCAGACCAAATCAATCAAACTGAAGAACAAAGCTAATTTTGCAGACACCGAGCAACAGAGAAGCACAACATCACCGAGTAGAAAGAAGTGGAGCAAAGGTATTGAAAGGAGACATTGATCAAAAAGGTATTATGAGCTTACAATAGATCTAAAAATCTGCAAGTCTAAGTTGTATCTATGAACAAATTATTTACTGTTTCAGTTTAACCATTGGATCAGAAAGTCTCTTAACCGAGCAGGACTTAACAATCCTTTATATATTGAGATACATCCTAAGGAGTATCAAAAGGTTTGGTCATGAAGATAGCATAGAGATGCCAGATATCAAGTGACAAACTACATTGAGTTTGGTCATAAAGATAGCATAGAGATGCCAGATATCAAGTGAAAACCTATTCTATTTAAATCCTCTAACAAGGTCACACCTAACAGTGTGTTTGTAACCTTTAATAGGGTTGGCTCTTCACTGAGCTCACTTCAAAAGAGTGAAAATTTTGGGTTACCGGTCCCAAGTGGTTTTTCCCTTAACAGGGTTTCCACATTAAAAATCCATGTGTCAATGTGTTTATGAGTCATTACTTTAGTGTTTTGCATTACACATAACTAAATATGGATTGATCGGTATACACTAAGTAATTTACTGTATTTCGGTAAATGAAAGACTGCTAATCGGTAAACATTAAGTATAGGGTTTAACAATGAACTCCGAGCAGTAGTTATTTGTTAAGATTATTTCAAGGCATTCATCTTGTAGGACTGAAGATAACTAGAGGCTTATAATTGTGGTAATAAGTTTTTGGGTTGATTTATTGGAACATTGTTGAGGCCACTGATTCACCCCCCCTCTCAGTTATTCTAACAATTGGTATCAGAGCTTGTGTGCTTAGAAGGAAGGTTTCAAGACCTAAGCAAAAGATCACAAAATGAGAAAACGAGATGTGCCCAAGTTGAACAAAGATAACTTTGCATCATGGCAAAGAAGAATAAGACTCCAACTATCAGGTATTGTTAATGATGTTACTCAACACTTGGATACTGAATATATGTTGCCTACAAGACCTCACACACTTGATCAATTGAGAGAAAAACATGAGCACAATTGCATGATTATAGAGCTCGCTTCCTCACTCTCCGATGTTGAATTTGAAGATGTCAAAACCTACACCTCTGCAAAGCAAATGTGGGACAAATTGAAGCTGGTACATGGAGTATATGCTAATGTACTAAGAGCAAAGGCAGAAAGCCTAAGAGGTAAATTTGATGACCTAAGGATGAAAGGAGAAAATATCACTCAGTATAGCTGCAGAATCAAAGAGGTGGTCAATGCTATCCGAAGAGTTGGAGGTGTACTTGAAGAAAAGATAGTGGTAAGTAAAATCCGAAGAACCTTATTGCCTGTATATGCTATTACAGTATCTTCTATACAAGAAATGAGAGCAGTTGCAAACAATAATGTTACTCTAGATAGTCTGATTGGTAGACTGATTTCATTTGAGATGAAGAACTTTGATAATAGTGTCTTACCATCTATAGAGTCTGCATTCAAATCTTCTTTGAAAATAAGTAAGTCAAGTCATAAACACACTATGAAGAATGATAGTGAAAGTGATAGTGATGACCAAGGACTTGATGAGATTGAAGCACTAATGGCAAAAAGATTGCAGAGAGGCAAAGGTAGATACAAAGATAAATTACCACTTGTATATTTTAATTTTAAAGAGATTGGACACTTTGCTGCAAGATGTCCTAACAGAAGAAAATATGACAAAAGTAATGAAAAAACATATGAAAAGAAGTTTGATAGAGGTGATGACCGAGATTACTGTAGCAACCGACAATCTGACAAAAGAGATACCCGAGACTACAAGGACAAATGGAAGAAAGCTTGTTACCTGGCTGAGAATAGAGATGGAGACAATAACACCGAATCTGATGAAGACATTGAGATGGTATTTGTAGCCATGAAGGATGATTCAGACGAAGAAGAAAGGTATGTTGAGACTGCACTCATATCTAAGGTTAGTAAGAATGATGTCTAGATCATAGATAGTGGCTGCACTCACCACATGACCAGTGATAAACAAAAGTTTGAAACTTTTGAGTATTATAATGGTGGATCAGTAAGAATGGGTAATGACTGACCTTGTTCAATTGAAGGTAAAGGAACCATAATGTTGAATAACTTGATCAAATGTGAAAATGCATACTAGGTAAAATGACTTAATTATAATCTATTGAGTGTTTCACAGCTGAATAACACAGGTTACTGAGTAGAATTTGAGAATAAGAAGGCAAAGATCTTCAATGAATCAGGAAGGTTGATCGGAACTGGTGAACAGACAAAAAGTAACCTGTTCTATCTTGATGATATAAACACTTGTTTAATGGCTAGAAACGAAGACATGGTTGTGGCATAAGAGATTATGTCATATGAATTTTGACAACATGATTAAGATAAGCAATAAGAGGAAAGTAAGAAGCTTACTGAGCATGTCAAAGCCTGAACATATCATGTGTAAGAAAAGTCAAAAAGGTAAAATGACAAAGTCTAGTTTCAAGAGCAAAACCCATACATCTAATGCAATTCTAGGATTAGTCCATACTGATCTATGTGGACCCATGAGAACAAAGAGTTACTATGGAGATAGGTATTTCATTATCTTTGAATATGATTATTCTAGAATGATGACAGTTATGTTCTTAAAAGAAAAATCAGAAGCATTCAAGATGTTTAAATGGTATAAAGCTATGGTAGAAAAACAAAGTGGTAAGGAATTAAAATACTTTAGATCAAATAGAGGAGGGGAATTTATTTCAGATGAATTCACTAACTTTTGCAATGAGCATGGAATTAAAAGACAGGTTTCTGCACCAAGAACACCACCACAAAATGGGATTGCTGAAAAGAGAAACAGATCCATTGTTGATTGTGCAAGAACACTGATGATAGAGAAAAGCATCACTCAAACATTCTGGAGGGAGGCTGTCATAACTTCTATCTACACATTGAACATAGTACAATTGAAGAAAGACACCAAAAAGAAACCCTATGAGCTATGGTATGGTTACACACCCAATGTAAGTTACTTCAAAATTTTTGGTAGTCAATGTTATATTTTGAAAGATGATAGAAATGGAAAGCTTGAGTCCAAAAGCGAAGAAGGTATCTTTCTAGGGTATTCCACCAAGAGCAAGGCTTACAAATGCCTTAAGAAGTCCTCTAACAAAATCATTGAAAGTGCAAATGTCAGAATAGATGAATATGCAGAGAAAAATGATGAGGAAAGAAGAAAAGAACCAGAAGACTACAACAAGTTTGTTTACACTGAAGAACTTGACACTATACTCGAGCAGCAGTGTATCGCTCCCGAGCAACAAAACATTGCACCTGAGCATCAAGCTGCAAATACCAAAAATCAGGAAAATCAGCAAAATGATGTCTTGAGCGATGGAGATCAGAATGAAGGTCAAGATGATGATCAGAATAATGAACAAAGAGCTGAACCGAAACTTGCCAAGTATGTTAGAAGATATCATCCACAGAACCATATCATAGGAGACAAGAAGGCTGGAATGAGAACAAGAAGTAAGTCACTAAACACTAGATGTTTATTTTGTGATTTTGAGCCTAAATCTGTTAATACTGCACTTGAAAATGAAGATTGGGTCAGTGCTATGAATGAGGAAATAAAACAGATTGAGAAGAACAAGACATGGACATTAGTACCGAGACTAGATGACAAGAATGTCATCGGTACCAAATGGATATTTAGAAACAAGCTGAATGAGAATGAAGAAGTCACAAGGAACAAAGCAAGGTTAGTATGCAAGGGGTATGCACAAGAAGAAGGTATTGATTATGGAGAAACCTTTGCACCCGTTGCTAGACTAGGAGTCAGAATACTACTTGCTTATGCTGCATTCAAAGGATTCAAGGTATACCAGATGGATGTTCTGCATTCCTAAATAGAATACTAGAAGAAGAGGTATACATTGAACAACTAGAAGGGTTTGTTGATCCTGACAAGAGAAACATGATATGTAGACTACACAAAGCCTTGTATGGATTAAAACAAGCACCTAGAGCCTGGTATGAAAGACTTCACTCCTATCTCATAAGCATTGGATTTGTAAGAACAAGTGAAAATAACAATCCGTATTTAAAAGAAGATACTGATGATAATATTCTGATTGCTAAAATATTTTTTGATGATATCATATTTGGGGGTAATGATATGTTATGTAAATAATTTGCTAATGAAATGAGCAAAGAGTTTGAAATATCTATGTTTGGGGAGATCAAATTCTTTCTTGGTCTACAGATTCTTCAACAAGATGCAAACATATATATCACTCAATCTAAATACATCAAGGAAGTGCTAAAGATATTCAATATGGAAGGTTCCAAGCCAGTTGGAACACCTATGACAATCAGATGTAAGCTGACAAAGGAAGATAAGTCAAACGAGGTAAATTAGACTCTCTATAGATCAATGATTGACAAACTAATGCATGTTGTTCATATCAGACTAGATATAGCACATGTAGTTGGAATAGTTGCAAGATTCTATGCTAATCCCAAAGAATCACACATGACTGCTGTCAAGAGAATTCTAAGATATCTAAAGTATACCGAGGACTATGGTCTCTGGTATAACAAAAATGACAAATTTGAGTTTCAAGTCTATATATATGCTGATTGGGCTGGAAATTCAGATGACAGGAAGAGCACAACTGAAGGAGCATTCTTCATGGGTGACAAACTTGTCACATGGATCAGCAAGAAGCAATGATGCATCTCACAATCTACTGCAAAAGTAGAATATGTGGCTGCTGCTGCAAACTGCTTAAATATTGCATGGATCAAACAATTACTGGAAGGTATGAATATGAAAATTCTTGAACCAGTGATTATCTATTGTGATAATACCAGTGCAATAAACATATCAAAGAATCCAGTCGTGCATGCTAAGACTAAGCATATTGCTATCAAGTATCATTACTTAAGATAGTAAGTACAACATAAAGAAGTGATACTAGAATATGTTCAATCCAAGGAACAATTAACACACATATTTACCAAGCCATTACCGAAAGATACATTTGAGTACCTGAGAAAGAGACTAGGGGTCCAACCCTTGTCTATTGGTCACTAAGCTGACTATGAGGTTGCATTAGCCTATACACAAATCATAAGATCATTCATGTTGATGCAAGTAAAGAAATGGACAACAAAGATACATCTGTACACAACAAGGTACTAATCTGGACCGAAAACCAGAAGTATTTATTGGCTAATACAAAGCTATGTTGCTGATGGAAGGGAAATTCAAGGAATATATTAAAAAAAAGGGAATGACTTTGGCATTTTTGTCAAAGGGAGAGGTGTAACTTGTAAGGGAGAGATTATATCTAGATGAGAGAGATGTAAAGAGATGTAACCTGTAAGGGAGAGAAATTACATATGAAATATCTAACATGATTATCCTAAGGGAGAGATTTCTGTCAAAGGAAAAAGAGATGATCAAGGAGAGGAACAGTCAAAGCGAGAGCACAGAACAAAGTCAGAAGCTGATACATATATCCAGTGAAGGGATTGAAGATTGAAGAGAATACTCTGTAAGAAACAAATCTAAGCTATATGAGCTTACCGAGAGCCAGACATTTGTATTGGTCATAGAACAATAAGTTTGGTAGTTTGATGAACTACAACTGATATATTTCATAATGTATTAGTATTAATGTAGTGTGTTGCCATCAATGCCAAAGGGAGAGATTAATGAACCATAACTGATTGAATGTTTGAAGATGTTAAGTTGATGATCACCAAAATGCAGAAAGATAATGCAAGACATTAAATCAGTTAATGGATTGTATTGTCATTGATGTCAACTTGATATAATATGATTGGTTGTATACATAAATGTCAAAGACTTTAAAGAATCAGAGAGATAAAGGCTATGCTATCAGTAATACATAAAGTTCAGTATTCACAAAGTGACAACATACACTGACAGACAGTGCACACCGACAGATAGAGAACCCCGAGAGGAAAGTCACAGTGATGCCCGAGCAAGAAACCTGAGAAGCATTACTGACGAGCAGAACCACAAGCATTACCGACGGGCAAAACTTCACAGTATTCCCCGACGGACAGACAACCCCGACGGAGATTCCCGAGGAGAACTGAAGTGTTGATCGAGCTAACAAAGAGTTAAAACATCGAAAATAAATGAAGTTCAGAAACGACAAAAGACTTAGCTGGCAAGAGCTAAAGATGGATTTAACTGGTTGTTAATATTGTTTTCATCGACAAGTTAGAAGCCAAAGATAAGCTAGAGTTTTAAAGCAGTTTTATTTCAGCTGTCAAGAAGATATCTATGAGATAAAACTGAAGTAAGGCTTTAGAGTAAGAAAGGCTAGAATTTTGGATCACACCAAGAACAAGAAAGTCAAGGACTTAGAAACGGTGAAATCATGTCTATAAAGAGACAAGCTAATTCATTATGAATTAGGGGAGTGAAAGAGAAGATGATGCTGAAGAGAAACTGATGAAGAAAGACTTCATTCAGACCTGGTCAATCAAGCTGAAGAACAAAGCTAATTCTGCGGACACCGAGCAACAGAGAAGCACAACATCACTGAGCAGAAAGAAGTGGAGCAAAGGTATTGAAATGAGACATTTATTAGAAAGGTATAATGAGCTTACAATAGATTTAAAAATCTGCAAGGCTAAGTTGTATGTATGAACATATCATTTACTGTTTCAGTTTAACCATTGGATCAGAAAGTCTCTTAACCGAGAAAGACTTAACAATCCTTATATATTGAGATACATCCTAAGGAGTATCAAAAGGTTTGGTCATGAAGATAGCATAGAGATGTCAGGTATCAAGTGACAATCTACACTGGGTTTGGTCATAAAGATAGCATAGAGATGCTAGATATCAAGTGACAAAATATTCTATTTAAATCCTCTAACAAGGTCACACCTAATAGTGTTTTTGCAACCTTTAACAGGGTTGGCTCTTCACCGAGCTCACTTTAGAAGAGTGAAAATTTTGGGTTACCAGTCCCAAGTGGTTTTTCTCTTGACAAGGTTTCCACGTTAAAGATCCATGTGTCAATGTGTTTATGAGTCATTACTTTAGTGTTTTGTATTACACATAACTAAATCTGGATTGATCGGTATACACTAAGTAATTTACTGTATTTCGGTAAATGAAAGACTGCTAATATGTAAACATTAAGTATAAGGTTTAATAGTGAACTCCGAGTAGTAGTTATTTGCTAAGATTATTTCAAGGCATTCATCTTGTAGAACTGAAGATAACTAGAGGCTTATAATTGTGGTAATAAGTTTTTGGGTTGATTTATTGGAACATTGTTGAGCCCACTGATTCACCCCCCTCCCTCAGTTATTCTAACAAGCCCATCCTATAAGATAGATGACTAATCACATATCTATTGTTGGACATCAATAACTTTTGAAGTTATTCTAATTAGAAACAAAGAGCGTGCACGAAATACTGTATACAACATAAAGATCATGAAGACCTTAATTGAATATTACAACTGACTTGATTCTTGAGGATTGAAATTTTCTGACCTATTTGTTTCAACATTGCAGCAAAGTTAATATCTACCCATCTTAGAGAATTGCATTCTTCCTCATCACTTGGCAGCAAAACATTCAATAAGATTTGAGTTACCCATATTGATAGGGAAACTCCAATATTATTCTCTTGGTTTACTAGTCTATCACTACGGTTCTTCACCAACACAAGTGCTTAAATTTAAGCATAATGGTCTCTTGATATGATGGGAAGCTTAGCTGATTTATCTTTTTAAATTGTTTCTTCTTTGTTGTACGTTCACAATCTCTTGTTTATGCCGTTTTGTTTCTTAAAACGAGTTTAAATTATTTTGTTGTATTAGACATAATTAAAGTTTTCTGATTTTTATAAGACATAAAATTATCTATTTAGATAACACCTTGTAATGTTTTTAATATATGGAAATAAAATATTATAAACATAAATGTGTTTTGCTTACAGAATTTGACATTTTTTTCCCCTATATTTTCTTAGTAAAGACATCTTCAAAAAATGATTGTGCATAGGTGTCGAGAGTAAATTCAACATAAATCATCAGGGTACACATTTCTAGGTGTTAGTAAATTTTTAGTGCCAAATCTTCATCAATTGGCGAATGATTGGCATCAAGCAATTCAATTTTGGCACATATAATAAAAGGGTCAAGGCTTAAATTGCCCCAATTTTATGATTTGTCAATACAATGGATATTATGTAATAACCACCTTGGTTAGTACTATTTCTATTTTTTTATATCATTAAACCATAATTACTATCATAAATGGCCAAGCAATCTCTATCCAATGCAGAATTGTGAGCTTAAAAATCTTACCAACCCTAGCCATGGTAACAACTTTGCCACTAAAACAACCTACATATTCTCTCGCGATGTTGTCTCCCATAACAAAGCTCCCAACAACTATTGTCGTCTCTCGCCCTGCTAATTTGAAATTGTTTACTTCAACAACGCTTCCAAGGCCTAAATGGTCTTTTGATCTTGGGTCTAGGACTCTTTTGCTTGGTACTAACACTCGTGTGGGTGTTGTCGATGGTTATGCTAGCTCGCTATTGGGTTTCTTTGTTCCACCTCTTGGTGCAGGTGGTTCTAGGGTTATTGAAGGTGTGATTGTCTCAGGATTTAGCACTGGTGCTACTTTTGGTGCGACGGTTTCTGCTGAGGCGGTGTTTGCTGGTTCTGGCGCTTTTGCACCTATTCTCATTGGACACTCTTCTAGGATGCGTGATTGTGGGTCTGCTAATGTCGTGAATATTGGGATTCTGATGCAGAGGCCCTAGGTGGAATTTGAGTCAGTAGTTTCTTGAGGGACTTCACAAGTGTTCCCACAACACCAAACTGACTTGTTCCATAGGATCATTCTCCTTGATCCAAGCACACCATACTCTATCAGAGTGCACACAATGCCTTATGCTACCATAGGCTCTACATCTTTGTACACAAGACAAATGTCCCTCAAATACATCAGTGTCTTCAACAAGTTTGCCGAGTTCTTCGGCGATTGAGCCCCTCAGGCAACATTGCAACCGAGCAACAACACTTTGTCTCAATCAGATACCTCTATCTTCCACCCCCTGCATATCCTTGCATACAAACACATATGGATACATAAGGTACAATGATAGGCTTCTCCCACAAGACACATTCAACACAAAAAGTGGGAGAGCCTTATGCAATCATTGGAACTTCAAAATAAGCAAAGACTGTGTCCTCACGGGTAGAGAAAAGATTGTTTGCAAGGAATTATTGTCTATTGTCTCAAAAAATTTATCACATCTGTTTCTTCGACCACAAATACTTTCCCCAAACTCCTACGACTCCTCTCTCCCAAACTCACGCACACACCTTACAAATAACTTTTACCAAGACGGTTTACAGTTACAACTTCTCTGTCAAACAATTTGCAGTCAGTTATATGATGATCATAGTTCAGTTTGTTGTTTATATTTGTTGTCTAGTTGACAACATGGTTGTCAACTTTGACAAATTTCATCCTTTATGCATTTAATCAACCTTTCAAAGGCTTTTAGGTATCCCATCCTAGTTCTAAACACCTTAAACCCTCACTTAAGCCTTTTAGGCCATATTTTGCCAACCTAGGCAATATTACATTTTTTTAGGCACTTTGTGCATTTGACAACTTTAAATGGCTCTAATGGCCAACTTACAAACATCATGGACCTTATAGGTCATTAAACACTTCATCTACACTAGGATCCTCAAGTGATCCCCAAGGTGCACTTCTAGACTTCAAATGCCATCATGGCTTACATAATTGATCCTTTTACAAAGGATTTACATACTGATCAAAACATTATTAAAACATAATTAAATGACCATTATTGGTCTTATTACAATGCCAAATGACCTTTCAAGGTCATGTTGTCTTCCATTCCCCCTAGGATCTATTCAGTGACTCTAGTGTACCCTCCTAGGCCTTGTGCTTGGCCTTGGTGCTCTTGCACCATACTCCACAACTTTAAAACTTTCCAAGGCCTCTTGGAAACCTGCAAACAAAATAAATGTCAAAAAAATTTAGGCCTTTATCTTGACCTTTGGCAAATATAGGTCCTCCATGAACCATGTCATCCTTCCTCCATGCATCTTCATCTTGCACTTTGGCTTTCCCTTTCTCACCAATGTGAACAATGCTTTCTCATGCTCCATCTTTTTGCTCACAATTAGACCAACCTTCATCTCTGATTCAACTTGTGTCATCTCCACACTAGGAGAAAATTTTATCATCTTTTGAGCCTTCTCATGGCCCATCTCTGCAAATTCAGTCTCTTCATTGAAGGATGCTCCCTCTTGTGCCTCCGAAACTCCTCCATAACTCTGTCATTCTTCCACTACTGCAGCAAATATCTCCCACAAATTAGGTTCCTCAACCTCAAGCCTCTCTAGAATTGTCTCTATGCTATCTCCTCCAACATCAACCAAGACTTCATCATAAGTATTTACACCTTTCATCATAGGTGCATCAAGAGTACTCTTCCTAGTACCCTCTTCTTCTTCAACCTCTGTCTTCTTCCTTGCTGCTGCAACTAGTGTCTAAATAGGCCATCTCATCTTCCTCTTCGCCCTTAAGTGCCAACTTGTAGCATCCTTAAGCATCCTCTCTAGTTTCTTTAATCTTGCTTCACCTTCTTCCAATGCTTTCATCTTTTCTTTCCTCTCCTTTCTTCTCAGTTCTCTTCCTGCCTCATCCATTCTATTTCTTTCTTCCTTGCTTCTTCCTTCTTTCTTTCTACTTCCTCTCTTCTCTTCTCGTCATCTTGCATGAACTTTTTCAGCAACTTGGCTAACTCCCTTTCACTTCTGGTCATTTCCATCCTCACACATCAATCTAGGATTCATCAGATGTCAAGCCACCACTTTGGAACACTCTTGGAGGACAATTCAACTCTAAGCATCAACAAATGACCTTCAATCTTCAAAATCCTAAAAAGATCTTCCACCACTCAACCTAGGATGCTCCTAGGCTTTGATACCACCTGATGCAGAGGCCCTAGGTGTACTTTGAATTATCAATTTTTCGAGGTACTTCACAAGTGTTCCCACAACACCAAACAAACTTCTTCCATAGGATCATTCTCCTTGATCCAAGCCACACCATACTCTATCAGAGTGCACACAATGCCTTATGCCACCATAGGCTCTACATCTTTGTACACAACACAAATGTCCCTCAAATACATCAGTGTCTTCAACAAGTTTGCCAAGTTCTTCAACGATCAATCCCCTCGGCCAACATTGTAATCGATCAATAGTCTCGATCTCTTCAATGACCGAGTGGCTCGGCCAACACTGCAACCGAGCCACAACACTTTGTCTCAATCAAAGACCTCTATCTTCCACCCCTGCATATCCCTGCATACAAACACATAAGGATACATAAGGTACAAGGATAGGCTTCTCCCACAAGACACATTCAACACAGAAAGTGGGAGAGCCTTATGCAATTGTTGGAACTTCAAAATAAGCAAAGACTGTGTCCTCACGGGTAGAGAAAAGACTATTTGCAAGGAATGATTGTCTATTGTCTCAAAAACTTTATTATTGTAAGACCAGAAAAAGGTAGAATATGCATATCTAGGTAACCACAAAACCCTAAATAATATACAAACTCATCAAATCTAACATTAGAGCCATTGAAATGGGAATTCAACACATATGCAAGAAACACATAAAACCCCCTTCAAATGATGCTCAAATGCTCTCCTTTCTTCTCCATAGAGTAGATTATTGTTCCTCCTTGTCAATGACAAGATTGCCCAAAGGTTCAAAATCCAATTTGATGTCAAGAATACTAGGAGATAGTGGTTCAAAATTGAAAGAGAGAATTGCATCTCAATTTATAGAAATGAGAGACAATTTGCAGAATTAGTATGCATAAATCAATGCATAATGGAGAGAAAATGAAGAAGCAAATTAATAGGAAAATGGAAGCATAATTAGGGAAAAATGGATAGGGAAAGGTGGAAGAAATCATGAAGCAAATTAATAGGGAAATGAAGCATAAAAAGAGGATATGACAAATTAGGTTGAATTAGGAGGAATTAATTCAATTAAGAAATTGATATTCCTCGTAAAAAAATAATTAGCATTTATAAAATTCTAAAATCCCATAAACTAGAATTAGCCAATTAATTAATTGGAAATTAATTAATTGTGAAGACTTAGGATAAAGAATGAATAAATATGATTTATTCATAAAGAATAAGGAAAAATCTTAGGTCATTCATACCAAGAGTATAAATTAATGGATTATTGATCAAATTGAAGGCATTAATGCGCAATAGGATTGATTTTGATAATATTGATAGGATTATGATAGCTACAAGGAATTGATGAACTTTGACAATGCGCTCAAATAATGATGTTTGAAAATGATTGAATAGCATTAATGAACTTTGATGATGCCATAGGATTGATACAGGGATAGGGAAACATCGATGAACTTGGACAATGTTCTCGAAATGACGATGATTAGCAATAACATTGATGAACTTGGACAATACTATTGAAATTGATGATAGGTTGATAACAATAACATCGATGAACTTGGACAATATTATCAAGTAGGCGATAAAAGGATACGAACCATTGATGAACTTGGACAATACTCCTAAAATGATGACAAGATTGATTAGATTTAGAAAAGGGTTTGATCGATTTGAAAAGTGATTTAATTAGGCATCGATGATCTTGGATAGTGCCCCAGAATGGTTGGAATGAGTCCAAAACGATTATGAAATGATTAGGAATAGAATATAATAGATTTGGATTGATTTAGGATGATTTGATATGGTTTAGGATCAAATAGGATCGATTTAGGGTTGATCGGAATCAATTAGGAAAATGATCAATTTAACAAAGAGAATAGAAATATTAGTAAATAATTGAACAATTTTGCACTATTCAATTATCGACGAAAGACACAATGTTGTCATATAATAAAGATCATATGCGCAACATAGAGGAATAATTAGATCGCAAAACAATGTTTCAATTATAATGCCAAAAATGCTAAAACACGTAGACTAGCAGGCTCGAACCATTTTTGGGTGTCTACAATTACATCTGTTTCTTCGACCACAAATACCTTCCCCAAACTCCTACGACTCCTCTCTCTCTCAAACTCACGCTCACACCTTACAAATAACCTTTACCAAGACGATTTACAGTTACAACTTCTCTGTCAAACCGTTTGCAGTCAGTTGTATGACAGTTACAGTTTGGTTTTTTTATTTATATTTGTTGTCTAGTTGACAACATGGTTGTCAACTTCGACAACTTTCATCCTTTATGAATTTAATCAACCTTTCAAAGGCTTTTAGGAATCCCATCCTTGTTCTAAACACCTTAAACCCTCACTTAAGCCTTTTAGGGCATATTTTGCCAACCTAGGCAATATTACATTTTTTTAGGCACTTTGTGCATTTGACAACTTTAAAAGGCTCTAATGGCCAACTTACAAACATCATGGACCTTATAAGCTATTAAACACTTCATCTACCCTAGGATCCTCAAGTGACCCCCAAGGTGCACTTCTAGCCTTCAAATGCCATCATGGCTTACATCATTGATCCTTTTACAAAGGATTTACATACTGATCAAAACATTATTAAAACATAATTAAATGACCATTATTGGTCTTATTACAATTCCAAATGACCTTTCAAGGTCATGTTGTCTTCCATTCCCCTAGGATCTATTCAGTGACTCTAGTGTACCCTCCTAGGCCTTGTGCTTGGCTTTGGTGCTCCTGCACCAGATTTCGCTCCCCTCCAAAAGCCTCTTTCTACTATTGATGAGCAAAGCTTTGCTTTTGTTGCTAGATATGTTGCAGCTCTTCCTCGCAAGGGGAAATCTTGATCTTTTGCTTGTGCCAAGAACTCCCCAATTGTGCTTTGTGGCCATGATGCGGTGGATAATGTGGAATTCAACCAATGTTGCAGGTTGGTGTGTAGTATTGGTCTTTGGTCTTATCTATCAGATCTTCATCAATGGGTGAAAAATTCTTGGAGATCCTTAGTTTTTTGTAACATTGAGATTTCCCCTTGTGTTAAGGGATTTTTTTTCCTTCTTTTGTTTCCTCTTATGACCGAGATTTGGTGCTAAGCAAGTTGTGGACTTAGGGGATTCACTCTCTTTTGGTCAAACCTTGGACCGTCTCCTTCAAACCTTTTACTAAACCCTTCAATGTGCGTCTAGTGCAGGTTTGTCTTCCCAATCTTACCCTTCATTGTTGGGAGAATTCTTTTTTTGAGGCCATCAACTCTATAGGTTTATTCTTAAAGGTGGATGGTACCACTGTCTTTGTGGGTCTCTTTACCTTTGCATGCATATTGGTTGATATCTTGGGGGGGTGTTTTTCATGGTTGGGGATAGGCCATGGACTCAATGTAATGTCCCCTTTTCTAAAATAGGATTCAATAATAAATAATAATAAAAGAAAATCCAATAAACAAATAATAAATATAAAATATAATTATTGATATGATATTACATATCAATTATTTAACTATAATATAAATAATGATTTAATTATACAACTTTTTGTCTCCCTATCATTCAAAGAATAAGAGCCAGGATCTCTGCCTGGAAAGCTAGATGACTATCTTCATCAGGTCGCATTTTGATAGTTAAAGCTGTCCTAACAACCATCCCAAACTATTATTTATTAATTCTCAATGCTCCCTCTTCAATAATTTTGCAAATTCAGAAGATAATTCGGGATTTTATATGGAAAGGAAATCTTTCAGATTCTAAGAAGCTTCCCCTTGTTTCTCTGCATGAAATGACTCATGGTAAGTCATTTGGGTGTGTGGGGTTGCATGATATTGCTACTAGAAATAAGGCCTTTGGGGGTAAGTTGGTGTGGTAGATGTATTCAAAGCCTCATGCGAAGTGGTGTTCAATCATGCAAGAAAAATATTTCGATCCTTCAAATCCTGCGAGAATTTTTACTTTGTCTAATCCTCCTTCGGGCTCAGCTATATGGAATTTCATGATCTCTTCAAAAGACATTGTATGCAATTATGTTACTTGGGAAATTCACAATGGGGAGCAAGTTAAGTTTTGGGAAGACTCTTGGAATGACTTCCCCCTTTATGTTCTCAAGAAGAGATGAATGATGCACGCCGAGTCTTAAATGCTGAATGGGGTTCCTATTTTTGGGATTATATTCTAGCAGTGGATATTTATTCAGGAAGAGTGATATGGAAAGATCCACCACCTCATCTTATTAATCAGCCAAGTTTCCTTTCCACGAGGGATATTCTTGCTGAAAGAATTGTTTTCCTTTCTAATAGGTCAGATATCATCAGATGGGCCCCATCTAAAGATGGAAATTATTCAATCAAGGTTGGGTATCATGGTCTCCGACAAAGGGTCAATACAAACAGGAAGAGTAGAGTCTTTTCTTTATGTTGGAACTCGGCTGTGCTACCTAGAGCTGGATGTTTTGCTTGGCTAGCCTTGAGAAAAGGATCCTTACTAGTAAACGGTTACTCAGGTTGGGTATTGCGGAATCATTTGTTTGCAAATTATGTAATATTGAACATGAAACTACAGATCACCTCCTTCTTCAGTGCCCCTTTGCTCACCAATGTTGGATCTTTGTCCTTTCCAAGCTTCAAATGTCTTTGCCTCTTCCAAACAGTCTTTGGGATTGGTTTGAATCTTGGCCGGTTGCGTTTTCAGAATCTCTCTTTGCCTGCATTTGGAAGTGTATCCTAGCTGCTGTAATTTGGGCCATTTGGTGGGAAAGCAACAAGATCATATTTCGTAATGAAAGATCAGATACACAAAATGTCCTAGATGGGATTGAAAAAGCCATTTCAGAGGTTGTCAATGCAAATATATTCAATTGTGTCAACAAAATTTCTTTTTCTGTTTGGGATCAACAACTTTTAAAATCTTGGAAACATATTAAGGTGCCCCCAGGTTTTTCTCCTAATTGGAAGTCTATTCATCATGTTGATCGCCTTCGAATCATATGGTCCCCCCTCAAGTGATTTCTTAATGCTAAACTTTGATGGCTGTTCCCGTGGGAATCCTGGCAAGTCGGGCCTGGGCGCTTGTATTAGGAATTGGCAGGATAATATAGTCGCTATCAAAGAAGATATTCTATCAGATGGAAATAACAATATTGCAAAAGCTCAAGCTTTGTTGGCAGGTTTAATTTTGGCCAAGAGATGCAATGTTTCTTCTCTCCATATTGAGGGTGATTCAAAGGTAATTATAAATTCTTGTCTCTCGCGTTCATCTCATACTTGGAAGTTAGCTTGCATTCGGCATCAATGCTGGGCCTTGATTGACTCCTTTCATGCCATGTGTTTCTCACATACCTTGAGAGAGGGCAATAAATTGGCTGACTGTTTAGCCAATATGGGGTGCGATGACACAAAATTTGAATCTCAGCATCCACAGGTTAGTTTTTCAAAATTCCCACCTTTAGCTGAGTGTCATGAGTGAAACTTAAAGCACATGAACGGAGGTTAGTGGAAACTTGATCTGGACTTTTGCCACTTTTCATGCATGAAGTCACATTGATGGTTATTGTACCTCTTGGAGTATGCAGCATTTATGTGACCAGTCCGATTGGGATGCCTTCTTCTTTCTAATAATTACATATCCTCTGGCATATCTTTTTCAAATACATTGTCATTTCCATTCAAGATGAAGTTATTAATTGGAAGTTCATTTCTGTGTATTTATGCAATGATTCGGCAAGTCGAGTGTGTGTTTTCTTCTCGCATTATCCTTCCTCCCTCCTTCAGCTTGTAGTGGTTTTCCTTGGGTATGTGCTGCTATCATGGGTGATTGAGTCTTGCTCTTGCTCCAGTTTTGCTCCATTCTGATGGAATTCTCCTGGGTATCTAGTATTCATGGCAGTATCCTAATGTATTCTGCTTTGGGCCATACGATGGATATCAGTTTTTGAGACATTTGGGGTGGCTGTTTACAGAGTTTTGATAATACTTTTGGAATAATGTCTTCAATATTCTGATTGAACAGTTGCATGCCTGTATGGTTCCTCATTTCGCCATTCATGATGATTTTCGCTCCATGGGTTTTATGGATTTTTGTCCTAATATTGTACTATTGGCTTAAGTTGTAACTATGCTGATCAATTTGGTCAGTCCTATAGGGTTTTTTTTACTGTGGCTCCATGTTTTGGGTGTCTTGCTCCATGATGAGCAATTGTTTCTAGCTGTCGTCATACTTTGGTATGCATTATCAGTTTTGCTCTATGATGAGCAATTGTTTCTAGCTGTCGTCATACTTTGGTATGCATTATCAGTTTCTTCTAAGCTTATATCTCGACAAGGATTCAGAGTTTTCTTGCTAGTTCTTTCTCTGATGAACTAGTTTATTATTAATAAAATATAAAAGTACCATGTCACTTTTGATTAAAATAAAATAAAATATTATTATATTATAATATGATATAAAATACAAGTGAAATAATATAGTAAAATTGCAAATCTTGAAAGAAATAAAATGACTCTAAACGACACGTATATACATGCCACAATGGACATAACAACTCATAGTATCCTATTACATCACAAGAGCGATCGAATGAACAAAGATGATAATCCATACATAGTCTCTGACATGGCTTACACGACTACAAGGAATTATCAATGTATTGGGATGACAAAATGTAGAATCATGGAGCGATGAACTACACCGCGAGGATAGCATCAACTATAAAGAAACGTCAGAAGAGAATATCATAAGGGGAATTAGGTTATTAGGCCCATGATATATTGTTTTGTCAAAGACTTTGTTATGTTGGAAAACCACACACGTGTCTCTAGACGGTGGTCTCCGTCTTCAGTTGGCATCGGGGGCTCTAAGGGAACCATTAAAACCATCGACACACTAAATAGAGCATCCAACCAACATCACCAAAGATAATAAATCCAAGAAACAATAATTTGAGAAGAATACAGGCCATGTATGAGACAATAAACTTATTAGACATCGAATACATAATAAAAGGAAGCAAATACAATCAAATGTAACTGACT
Source organism: Thuja plicata (assembly GCA_018584345.1). Taxonomy (NCBI): domain Eukaryota; kingdom Viridiplantae; phylum Streptophyta; class Pinopsida; order Cupressales; family Cupressaceae; genus Thuja; species Thuja plicata. Next base: position 5,199,090 of record MU225127.1, on the reverse strand, counting down.
ATGTATGGGAATCTACAACTAACGATACAAGTCTAAAGTTGTAACGAGTTGGAGTATTATGAAGAGACATGATTTGGAGATTAGTCATAATGAATGTGTGTGTTGACAACTGTTATGGAGAAGGACGAGTTTGAAGGGACACACGAGATGTCTCTACCAAGTAACTTTTCATTCCTATCCTACGGCATTAGAAGGCATTCTCCACCATTCAAATGGGGCACTCAATAATTATTCCTTCGGCTCTAGAGGTTCAGAAGAACAGAAGAGATCACATAGTCAGAGAGAAGAAACAAGCCTTAAATCAGAAACAACAACCTGATCAATATACTTGTACACTGATACAATCCATTCCTTGGTTCTTTCATAAAACATGTTTCATAACTTCAGGCTGAGGCATACTAGCTTTGTCATATTCATATCAATCTTGTTAAAACAGTAATTCTTTACAATTAAATTACATTCCATTTATAGAGGGTCTTCAATACATCTCAGAATTGACACTTTGATATTCAAGAGAGCTCAATATACATTTATTACTCTACACAATTTAAGTTTATACAATTGACATTGATGAGGAACTCGTTATCACTTTGTAATTATACAAACATTGAGGGGAAATCCAACTCCCTCATAATATCAAAATAGTCAAAATTCCTTTCCATTAAGATATTGTAATTCCCATAACCTAGTTCAATTGTAGAGATCAGATAATGCAATTATAAGAAATTGAAGGAATTCCTAGATATCTCTAACTAGGGACATTACAGTGGTATCAAAGCATAATCTTGCCATCCCGTGAAGAGTAGTTAATGCAAACTTATCAGAGAAGAGCGAACAAGACCACCATGAATGAAATGGCCAATGAGTTGAGAATCTTTATGGAACAAAAAAACAGACACTAATGAGTCAAAATGAAAGATTAGAAAAGTCCAATTAAGCACTCCTCTAAGCCCTACAAAGTATGGAAAATTCAGTCAACAACCTCAAGGACAACTCTACCAATGGGAGGGATATGAGTTCTAACCATTCAGAAAATAACGAGTCATCAACTTCTAGAGTTCCCAAACCACCCTTCTTATCGAGGGAAGAATTACCAAGGGAAAAAGAAGGAATACAACAACCTACAAATATCGTTGTAGCTAAAGTTAGAGCCTATGCAAGCCTTGAACTAGAGATAAGGGAGCTTATAACATTTGCAGAATTTTGCGAATGCCAAAAACATGAGGCACCTGGGTAAAAGCACAATAATCTGTCACCCTTTTACAAAGGAAAAGTTTAACAACACCAAAACTGTAAAAATTCAAGGGCATAAAAGTCACATTTATGTTGAGAAATTGGAGATGATGTAAACTGATGAAATGTGTGAAATAGGCTGAATTATATGCCTATAATTTTTTTAAAAAATTAAACCAAAATTAATATGTTTTTTAAAATTTCTAGGTCTATTTTTCATTTCGTGAAAAATACTGTAAATCAGGGAGTTTACTTCCCGCCAAATCATTATAAGTAAAACATTGTTTTTTCCTCCAATTTCAAAATATTTTTTAGATGACATGTATAGCTAGTGCAGAAAAAAAGAAAGAAGTGTTTTCGATGTATAGTTTGACCGTTATAAGTATTCAAAGTCGAACTTACTTGAAATCAACAGTTTTTGTCTCCTGCCATTTTTTCCCTATCAAAATTATACCAAAAACCAAATAAATTACATATTATTGAAGATGACTCTCTTCTCTAGTGTTATCTATGATTTAATTTTTTTTTTGAATTGATTTAGAATTATTTTACATTATCTGAATCAACGACTTCTGAAAGCTTTAATAACCTACATGTAGTTTTTAACAACTTTGTTCAATGTTTTGTAGTCGAAACAATATAAAATTTATATGTCAAGAATCGTAGTTCCGAGATCTAGAAAAGTATACATTTAGTTTTTTGACATTGTCTAGTTTGAGCAGAGAAAAAGTCAGCAGAAGTGCAAACTTGTTGATTTCATGTGTTTTTGGAGGTTTGGCTACCAACATGGCATGCCACATAGGTAGACTCGGCCGAGTAGGACTGGGCCGAGTCAGACTGAGTCGAGTCCACCCAGTGGTCGGCCACGCGTGAGCGGTCGTGTGGGCGACCCACCCTTTCAATTTGAAGGGTATATATAAAAGTTATTTTATTTAAAAACAAATATCAATTGTGAAATTAAATCCTTATTTCAGAATATATAAGGGTTTTTGAAGCTAGGAGGCATTTTTCAAGGAAGCTACAAAGGTATTTTGTGATCGGAGGAGTGTGACTTTGCAAGTTTTTTAATTTTTGCTTCTATTTGAGCAATGGGAAATGAAAGGTGATCGTAAAAGGGATGACCAATTGAAAGGTCATACAAAACTTATCGAAGAGCAACCGATCAATGTTGAAGAAGAACCTATCGATGTTGAAGAAGGTGCAACTCAACTAGGGGAGGATATTGGTAGTAGTTGGGGTATACATATTTATCCTACAATGCAAAATTTGATGAAGATGAATGAAGAATCACTTGTCAGTCAAATTGCACAGGAGCACCTGACACCTGAAAGCACTATTAAATTGCATGTCAAAAACATGTGGAAGGAATATTTTGAGGATAAAACTTTGGTGGGAAAAGCACAATTGTTTGCAAAGTTATTCAAGAAAAGAGAAATGACTCCGGTTTTGGAGTTGTTGGGTGTTGATAATAGCAAAATTGTACAAGGAAGTCAAGTAAAAGAAACAATAATTGAAAATTTGCAAGATGCATTGAACGTTGTTAACAGGATAGATCATGAAGGATCTGATTCAAATGCTGCTAGAAGAGCGTTGATGACTATGATTTGCAGTAAGAGATTGACACAGAGAAATCAAGTTCCAGCAATTTATGATTTACTCAAGGTATCTCGAAGAACTATTCAGAGATATATTAGGAAGAAAAATGTGTTGGATATGAACATTGAAAAGAATTGGGTACATATTTGTAGAGTTCCTCGAAAAGATAAAATTTTAGAAGATGTAAGAAGACGGGTCATTGAATTTTGGACCAACTACTCTTGTGTTTCTTCCAATAGAAGGGACACTATATAGATTAAAGATGAAGAGATCGGTAGGAAGATTTCACATCCAAAACATTTTGTCAATACTACACAAAGTGAACTATTTGAAACATTCAAACAAGAATTTTCACATGTGAAAATCTCATGTACATAACTTCAGTAATTTTATAAAAAGACTTCAATATATACAAATTGATTAGCCTAAATTGACGAGAGCTACAAAAAATTTACAATTATAAAAATCTAATTACATGAAATGTAACCTAGTACAAGACTTAGGGTTTTGTTATGTGCTAATTTTGAAAGTTGTGTACATAATGAAAATGTAGAATGATCAAGTTGTGACAAAAAGATTTTGTGACACGTTCTCTTAATAATAGGACCATGTATCCTAAAATAATTCCTTGTAACGATTGCTTCTAATTTACGTTTTGGATAAATTATATATTTTAAGGCTTAAATTTATGTGTAAATGTTCAAACTTTTGGTTTTGGGTTTGGGTTTGCGTTTAAGTTAGGTTTGCATTTATGTTTCAAAAATTTGGGTAAATTTTATGTTTTTAACATCAATTATATATTTTTAACATGAATTATATGACCTAAAAATATTTATTTCTTGAATATGAAGAAAAAAATGCGACATTACAATGCTAGTAAAAAATATTTTTACATATATATTTATAAAGCAAAACATTTAAAAAACAAAAAAACAAACATAAAAGGGGACCTACCTCAAACTCGGCTGAGTTTCTTCTCTCAGCCCCTCAACCGCAATCGTAGCCCCTCAATGTGCAAATGAGGGGCTTGCGGTTGTTTTTGGGGTATTTAAAATGCACAGTAGATTCAGCCGAGTTAGATTGGGCCGAGTACTACTTGGCCCAGTCTACTAGGCCACGTAAGTGCCAATCGGCACTGCGTAGCGCCCACGTAAACTCGGTCGTGTTAGACTTGGCCGAGTCTAACAGGGCTGAGTAGGCAAAGTTAGCCTAAAAGGCGACAGATTATTGTGCTTTCACCCTAAAGTTATGTAATTATTCTATGAAGTAGAACTATGTGTACATATTTACATTTATAGTTCTGGTTAAGTTTACCATATATATATATATTCTGATTTATAACAACTTATTTTTGACAAAGTTGTGTATATATGCCAACTATATATATATATATATATATATATATATA
>MU225127.1:5177654-5194055 GCA_018584345.1 Thuja plicata | reverse complement strand
TATATATATATATGAATGTATATATGTGTATATATACTTATAAGTATATATGCATGAATCTTCATCTTTCTTCCCTTCATTGAACCTGCAATAAAATCATGAAAACACAAAAAAATAACAGCTAGGATTTTGGTATAGAAGGGAGGTGAGAGAGAGGGAAGAATGAAAGGAGAAGATATTTTTGGGTGTTGAAAAAACTCACTCTAACCCTAATTTTGAATTAGGGGTAGGGCAAGAGTCAAATTCAAAGTTCACCTTTTTTTTTTTCTCTCCACTATATGCTTTAATTTATCATTGTTATTAAAAAGTGACTTTTTGTGGGAAGAATTTATTGTGGATTAAAATTTTACTCTCAACTCTTTTTTTTATCATTTTATCATATGGATTTATTTTTAGTTAATTATACTTTAAAGTATTGAAGTAGGGATATTAATTTAATCTCATTCAAATAAATAGTTTTACACGGGGAAGATTAGTTAGAGATTTTTAATAACATTGTAGAATTTGATGTAATTAAATGATGATTAAGTAAATTTTAAATATTATTATAGGAATCAAGTTTAGATATTTTCATATTAAAATAGAGCATTTTGGAAAGTATAACATCGAGATTTTTTTATTTAAGTTTATTAGGGAAATTTAATGAAAGATTATCTTTTGATCAAGTAGGTAATAAATTCTTAAATAACCATTGAAGGGGAGGGCAGCAAGTTAATAATAATTAAATTAGTAAGATGTAATAAACTTTATAATATTTTTTTTATGTGGCGAGTATAATGGTCATTATAAAAATAATGTTATAGGTCAAAACTAAATAATGCATTATTTCATATTTAAGTACAAATTAATGCTTTAAATTAAAAGATCTTTTATGGTGCTGTTATTATTAAACTTTTACCTAATTAACTCGTAGGTCTCTTTGAGGGAAAATTATAGTTAGTGCGAATTAGTACATCTTCAACTTTGAGGTGTTAATAAAATCTAAGGGAATTAGTAACATCTAGGGGATTATATTACCACAGGGTGTCTTTTATTAGTCTATTAAGTAATTGCACCACAAATTTAATGACATAATTATTATTTCAAAAACCTTTATAAAACAAATGTTTTGAAAATTCATATAGGGGCGAGAGATGTTGCAAAGTATCAACCTTGCCATGATTCCCCTCGAAGAAAACTCTTATCACCTCCTCTCTTGAAAGTAGTAAACTTTAACACATTACATTGAATTTGTTGATGCGGGATACTATAGTCCAACATAGTCAAATCTTCGACATCTATAAGACTCTATAATTATTTGTAAACTTATCCTTAAAACAAAAAAATAGTGTGTTTTTGGTGCAAATTTTTGGGCATGACATTTTGGTATCAGAGCCTAGTTATAACACTAGGAACCTCAAATCATTATGATTCAACTTAAATATTTTGTGTCAACTTAGACTTTTTTCGATTCTAAACTATAACATTATATTCAACTTAAACTACCCTATGCTTGTGTAGGATGCCTCTAATGATGTAGAAAGCTCGCGCGTGTGTATGAGGTTGATGTAGAAAAAGAGGTAGAGGGTGCTAGAGAGGAGTAGAGGCCTCCTCCAAAACAACCAGAGAATCCAAATTTAGATGTTTTAAATGCTCTTCAGAACCTCATTGGGATAATTCATGATAGATTACCACCAAGGGGTTAGTAGATAGAGCATAGGGTTTCAGAGGAACGTAGAGAAGAGGGAAGAGAGAGGACTAGGAGTATTCCTCCTAGTTGTGTTTTGGTTGAGGTTGATCAGGACAGTGTGTTAGTACACATTCCAGAGCCACATCCAGGGATAATGGCTTGAGTGGTAGAGAGGGCTCCCTAGGAAACAGGGGACCAGATTAGGTAGCTTTTACACCTTAAGCCACTATTTTCTCATGGTCTTCAGATGGGATTGAGGTTGAGGCTTCACTCTTGAGTTTGGAGTGATACTTTGGGTTGCATCCTTATGGGAGAAACATAAGAGCACGATTTTCTATTCACCTTTTGAGAGGGACTGCTTCTACATGGTGAAGGCAAGAGGAATTTAAGAGTAACCTAGCTATTGACACCCTCTCTTGGAACACCTTTATGGACAAGTTTAGAGACAGATACTTATCAAAATTTTTTAGGTAGCATCGTATAGACGCGTTTCATGACCTCTATTAGTAATAACTGAGAGGTGGGGGGGAGGGGGTTGGGGGTGAATCAGTGGCCTCAAAAATATTCCAATTAATCAACCCAAAAACTTACTACCACAATATTAAGCCTCTAGTTATCTTTAGTCCTATAAGATGAATGTATTCAAATATAATTATCAAATTGCTACTGCTCGGAATGCTTTGTTAAACCTTATTTTGTATGTTTACCGAATATCAGTTTGTTAATTTACCGAAAGACAGTAAATCATCTAGACTATACCGATTAATCTAGTTAAGCTATGTGTAATGTAAAACACTATAGAAATGACTCATAAACACATTGAAACATGGATTTTAACGTGAAAACCTTGTTAAGGGAAAAACCACATGGGACCGGTAACCCAAAATTTTCACTCTTCTGAAGTGAGCTCGGTGAAGAGCCAACCTTGTTAAAGGTTACAAACACACTGTTAGGTGTGACCTTGTTAGAGGATTTAAAAGTTTAGTCTCTCACTTGATATCGAGCATCTCTATGCTACCTTCCTTGATCAAACACTCACTTGGCCTGTCAATAGGTATCTGGCATCTCTTGCTATCTTCATGATCTAAATTTTTGATACTCCGGTGGATGTATCTCAGTATAGAAAGGATCTTTAAATCCTTGTCGGTTAAGAGACTTTCTGAGTCAATGGTTAACCTGAAATAGTATGATCTATTCACATATACAATTTATACTTGTAGATTTTCAGATCTATTGTAAGCTCATAAAATAATCTGATCAATATGTCCTTTTAATACCTGTGCTCCACTTTAGTTCTGATCGGTGATGCTATGCTCTATTGCTCAGTGTCCGCAGAAATCCTTACCTCTTTCCTTAGCTTGATTGATCAGCACTGTATGAAGTTTCTCTTCATCAGTTTCTCTTTAGCATCCTCTTTTTTATTCACTCCCCTTAATTCATAATGAATTAAGTTGTCTCTTAAATAGACATGATATCACCGTTTCTTAGGTTCTTGATTTTCTTGATCTTGGCGTGATCCACAATCTTAGCCAATTAGATTTAAAGAAAAACTCTTGTTTTATCTCGAAGAGATCTTCTTGCCAATTGGACAAAACAATTTTAAATCCTTTACTTATCTCTAACTTTATCTTGTCGATGAAAATAATGATAACTACCAGTTAAGTCTATATTTAGCTTTGCCAGCTAGATATTTTGTCATTTATGAACTCTAGTTAATTTTGGTGTATTAAATCTTTGATAGCTTCGGTCAACACTCCAGTTCTCCTCGGGCTTCTTCGTCAGTTTAAACTATGTTTCTGGCCGTCAGTTATGCTTGTGATTCTTCTTGTTGATGTTCTTGCTCAGGCATCACTATGACTTGACTTTCGGTGATCTCTGTCCATCGGGCTCCACTAATCGTTGGTGTTTAAAGTCACATGGTGAATACTTGTATTTAATGCATTACTGAAAGCATAATCTTTATCTCTTTGATTCTCTGAAGTCTTTGACACTTTGATTATAACCGATTAGATTATATCAAGCTGACACTAATGAAAATACAATCCATTAACCGATTAATGTCTTGCACTATCCTTCTGCATTTTAGTGATCAACTTATCATCTTCAAACATTCAATCAGTTACATGTAATCAATCTCTCCCTTTGGAATTGATGGCAACATACTACAGTATCATACTATACTATCACTAATACAATATGAAATATACAGTTTCATCAAGATTTCCTATTATAACTATTACAAATGTCTGGCTTTCGGTAAGCTCAAATAGCTTAGATTTGTTTCTTGCTGAGTGGTTGTCTTCAATCTTTAATCCCGTCATTGGATAGATGTAGCATCTTCTTCCTCTGTTCTGATATGTGCTCTGCCTTGACTGTTCCCTTCTTGATAATCTCTATTTCCTTTGACAACAATCTTTCTCTTTGTATGAACTCTCTCCCTTTGTTACTCCTCTCCCTTAGATGGATATTTCATATGTAATCAATTTCTCCCCTTTTCATTGATTGAATCTTCCTTCTGATTCTTAGGAACTTCACTTTACGGATAATGATATAATCTTTTCTGATCAATGAGATAATCTCTCCATTATGATTCAATGAGACAATCTCTCCCTTATGATAATGAGATAATCTCTCCCTTTGACAACAATGCCAAACAATTTTTTTTTATATCATCTATATCATGTTCCATCCCTTTACATAATATATTCTTTGAATTATCTATCCATCAGTAATACAATGTCTCTGGTGTTCGGTGCATACTTGTACCTTGCTGTGTACAAATGTATTTGTTGCTGTTCATCTTAGTGTTTGTATCAATATGTATGATCTTCAAATTATGTTTAGGCTGATGCAACCTTCTAGTCAGCTTACTGACCTATAGACAAGGGTTGGACCCCTAGTCTCTGTCTCAGGTACTCAAAAGTATCTTTCGGTAATGACTTGGTGAATATATCAGGTAACTGTTCCTTTGATTGTCCATATTCTAGTATCACCTCCTTTGCTTGCACTTGTTCTCTTAGATAGTGATACTTGATAGCAATATGTTTAGTCTTAGCATGCATGACTGGATTCTTAGAAATGTTAATTGTACTGGTATTATCACAATAGATAATTACTGCTTCTATAATATTCATATTCATACCTTCCAGTAACAGTTTGGTCCATGCAATATTGGATCAGCAATTTGTAGCAGCAACCATAGTAGACTGAGAGATGCATCCTTGCTTCTTGCTGATCCATGTGACAAGTCTGTCACCCATGAAAAATACTCCTGCAGTTGTGCTGTTTCGGTCATCAATGTTTCTAGCCTAATCAACATCTGTATAGACTTGTTGCTCAAATTTTCCTTCTCTTTTGTACCATAAGCCATAGTCCTCAGTGTTCTTCAGATATCTCAGAATTCTCTTGACAACAATCATATGTGATTATTTGGGATTAGCAGAGAATCTTGCAACTATTCCAACTGCATGTGCTATATCTGGTCTGGTATGAACAATATACATTAGTTTTCCAATGATAGATTTATACAAGGTTTGATTTACCTCATTAGATTTGTCTTCTTTTGTCAGCTTACATCCGGTAGCCATAGGTGTTCTAACTGGTTTGGAATCTTCCATCTTGAATATCTTCAACACTTCCTTGATGTATTTGGACTGAGTGATATATATGCCTGCATTTTGTTGAAGAATCTGTAGACCAAGAAAGAATTTGATCTTTCCAGACATAGACATTTCAAATTCCTTTCTCATTTCATTAGCAAAGGATCTGCATAACAATTCATTTCCCCCCAAAATGATATCATCAACAAAAATTTCAGCAATCAAAATATTACCATCAGTGTCTTCTTTTAAGTACAGATTGCTATTTTCACTTGTTCTAACAAATTTTATGCTAATGAGATAGGAGTGAAGTATTTCATACCAGGCTCTTGATGCTTGTTTTGATTCATACAAGGCTTTATGTATTCTACATACCATGTTTCTCTTGTCTGGATCAACAAACCCTTCTGGTTGTTCAATGTATACCTCTTCTTCAAGTATTCTATTTAGGAATGCAGATTTGACATCCATCTGGTATACATTGAATCTTTTAAATGAAACATAAGCAAGTAAGATTCTAACTCCTAGTCTAGCAACGGGTGCAAAGGTTTCACCATAATCAATACGTTCTTCTTGTGAATATCCCTTGCATACTAATCTTTCTTTGTTTCTAGTGACTTCTCCATTCTCATTCAGCTTGTTTCTGAATATCCATTTGGTACCGATGACATTCTTGTCATCTGGTCTCGGTACAAGTGTCCATGTACTGTCCTTCTCAATCTGTTCTATTTCTTCATTCATAGCACTGACCCATTCTTCATTCTCAAGTGTAGTATTAACATATTTAGGCTCAAAATCACAAAGTAAACATCTAGTGTTCAGTGAATTACTTCTTGTTCTTTTTCTAGCCTTCTTGTCTCCTATGATTTGATTCTGTGGATGATGTCTTTTGACATACTTGGCAAGTTTCAGTTTAGCTCTTTGTTCATAATTATGATCATCTTCTTGACCTTCATTCTGATTTCCATCACTTGGAATATCATCTTGAGGATTTTCTTGATTTTCGGTAATTGCAGCCTGATGCTCGGGTGCAATGTTCTGTTGCTCAGGAGTGATACGTTGTTGCTCGATTAGAGTGTCAAATTCTGTATAAACAAACCTATTGTAGTCCTCTGGTTCCTTTTTTCTTTCCTTGTCAATCTTTTCTGCAAATTCATCTATTTTCACATTTGCACTTTCAATGATTTTGTTAGATGACTTGTTAAGACATTTATAAGCTTTTCTTTTGATTGAATACCCTAGGAAGATACCTTCTTCACTTTTGCAGTCAAGTTTGCAATTTCTATCACCCTTCAAAATATAACATTGACTACCAAAGATTCTGAAATAACTTACATTGGGTGTATAACCATACGAAAGCTCATAGGGTGTTGTTTGTGTCCTTTAATTATACTTTGTTTAATGTGTAGACAACAGTACCGACATCTTCCCTCTAGAAAGTTTGAGTGATGCTTTTCTCAATCATCAATGTTCTTGCACAGTCAATAATTGATATGTTTCTCCTCTTAGCAATTCTATTTTACTATGGTGTTCTTGGTGCATAAACATGTCTTTTGATTCCATGCTCATTGCAATAGTTAGTGAATTCATTTGATGTAAATTCCCCTCCTTTATCTGACCTTAAGCATTTCAATTTATTTTCACTTTGTTTTTCTACCATAGCCTTATACCATTTAAACATCTTGAATGCTTCTGATTTATCTTTTAAAAACATTACTGTCATCATTCTAGAATAATCATCAACAAAGAGAATAAAATACTTATCTCCATAGTAAATATTTGTTCTCATGGGTCTACATAGATCTATATGGACTAATTCTAGAATTTCATTAGATGTATGGGTGTTACTCTTGAAACTAGACTTTGTCATCTTACCTTTTTGACAATTCTTGCACATGATATGCTCGGGCCTAGTCATGCTCGGTAAGCCTCTTACATTCCTTTTGTTGCTTATCTTATCATATTGTCAAAGTTCACATGACATAATCTTTTGTGCCTCAACTATATGTCTTCATTTCTAGCCATTAAACTGTTATTGTCATCAAGATAGAAAATGTTACCTTTTGTCTGCTCACCAGTTCCAATCAACCTTCCTGATTCATTGAAGATCTTTGCCTTCTTGTTTTCAAATGCTACTCTATGACCTGAATTGTTCAGCTATGAAACACTTAACAAATTATAATTCAATCCTTTTACCTAGTAAGCATTTTTACATTTTATCAGGTTATTCAACATTATAGTTCATTTACCTTCAACTAGACAAGGTGTATCATTTCCTATTCTTACTGAACCACTATTATAGTATTCAAAAGTCTCAAAATTTTGTTTATCACCGGTCATATGGTGAGTGCAACCACTATCTATGATAAAGACATCATTCTTACTAACCTTAGATATGAGTGCAGTTTCATACCTTTCTCCTTTGTCTGAGTCATCCTTCATGATCACAAATACCATCTCAATGTCTTCTTCAGATTCGGTGTTAGTGTCATCAGCTTTGTTCTCAGCTAGGTAACAAGATTTCTTCCCTTTGTCCTTGGAGTCTCGGGTATCTCTCTTGTCAGTTTTTTGGTTACTTCGGTAATCTCTATTATCACCTCTATCAAACTTCTTCTCATATGATTTGCTATTACTTCTTTCATCTTTTCTTCTGTTTGGACATCTTGTAGCAAAGCGTCCAACCTCTTTATAATTAAAACATAGAAGTGGTAATTTACCTTTGCCTCTCTGCAATCTTCTTTCCATTAGTGCTTCAATCTCATCAAGTCCTTGATCTTCATTACCACTTTCACTATCATTTCTAATAGCATGTCTATGACTTAAATTACTTATCTTTAAAGAAGATTTGAATGCAGATTCTACAGATGGTAAGACACTATTATCAAAGTTTTTCATCTCAAATGAAATCAATCTACCAATCAGACTATCTAGAGTAACTGTATTGTTTGCAACTGCTCTAATTTCTTGAATAGAAGAAACTCTAATAGTATATATAGGCAGTAAGGTTATTAAGATTTTACTTACCACTGTCTCCTCTTCAAGTACACCTCCAACTCCTCGGATACTAAGTGATATTTTCTCCTTATTTCATCCTTAGGTCATCAAACCTCCCTCTTAGGCTTTCTGCCTTGGCTCTTAGTACATTAACATTTCCTCCATGTACCAGATTCAACTTATCCCACATTTTCTTTGTAGAGGTGTTGGTTTTGACATCTTCAAACTTAGCATCGGAGAGTGATGATGCAAGTTCTATCATCACGCATTTATGCTCATGCTTTACTCTTAATAGCTCAAGAGTGTGAGGTCCTGTAGGCAACACATATTCAGTATCTAAGTATTGAACAATATAATTTCCAATACCTGATAGGTGAAGTCTTATTCTACTTTGCCATGATGCAAAGTTGTCTTTTTTCAACTTGGGCACATCTTGTCTGTTCATCTTGTGATCTTTTTCTTGAGTTGTTAAATTCCCTTTCTAAGCACACAAGCTCTGATACCAATTGTTAGTAATAATTGAGGGGGGGGCGGGGAGGGGTGGGGGGTGAATCAGTGGCCTCAAAAATATTCCAATTAATCAACCCAAAAACTTAGTACCACAATATTAAGCCTCTAGTTATCTTCAGTCCTATAAGATGAATGCCTTCAAATACAATTATCAAATTGCTACTGCTCGGAATGCTTTGTTAAACCTTATTCTGTATGTTTATTGAATAACAGTCTGTTAATTTATCGAAAGACAATAAATTATCTAGAGTATACCGATTAATTCAGTTAAGCTATGTGTAATGAAAAATACTAAAGTAATGACTCATAAACACATTGACACATGGTTTTTTAACGTGGAAACCATGTTAAGAGAAAAAACACTTAGGACTGGTAACCCAAAATTTTCACTCTTCTGAAGTGAGCTTGATGAAGAGCCAACCCTGTTAAAGGTTACAAACACACTGTTAGGTGTGACCTTGTTAGAGGATTTAAAAATTTAGTCTGTCACTTGATATCGGGCATCTCTATGCTACCTTCCTTGATCAAACACTCACTTGGCCTGTCAATAGGTATATGACATGTTATGCTATCTTTATGATCAAACTTTTTGATACTCATGTGGATGTATCTCAATATAGAAAGGATATTTAAATCCTACTCAGTGAAGAGACTTTCTGGGTCAATGGTTAAACTAAAATAGTATGATCTATTCACATATACAACTTATACTTGCAAATTTTTAGTTATATTGTAAGCTCATAAACTAATCTGATCAATATGTCCTTTTAATACCTTTGCTCCACTTTAGTTCTTCTCGGTGATGCTATGCTCTATTTCTTAGTGTCCACAAAAATCCTTAGCTCTTTCCTTAGTTGATTAATCAGCACTATATGAAGTTTCTCTTCATCAGTTTCTCTTTAGCATCCTCTTTTTCATTCACTCCCCTTAATTTGTAATGAATTAAGTTGTCTCTTAAATAGACATGATATCACCGTTTCTTAGGTTCTTGATTTTCTTGATCTTGGCGTGATCCACAATCTTATCCAATTAGATTTAAAGCAAAAATCCTATTTTATCTCGCATAGATCTTCTTTCCAAGTGGAAAAAACAAATTTAAATCCTTTACTTATCTCTGGCTTTATCTTGTCGATGAAAACAATGATAACTACTAGTTAAGTCTATATTTAGCTCTGCCAGCTAGATATTTTGTCATTTTTGAACTCTAGTTAATTTTGGTGTATTAACTCTTTGATACCTTCAGTCAACACTCTAGTTCTCCTTGGTCTTCTTCGTCAGTTTACACTATGTTTCTGGTCGTCGGTTATGCTTGTGATTCTGCTCGTCGGTAATGCTCATCGATGTTCTTGCTTGCGCATCACTGCGACTTGAATTTTGATGATCTCTATCCGTCGGGTTCCACTAACTGTCGGTGTTTGAAGTCACATGGTGAATACTTGTCTTTTATGCATTACTGAAAGCATAATATTTCTCTTTTATTCTCTAAAGTCTTTGACACTTTGATTACAACCTATTAGATTATATCAAGTTGACATCAAGGACAATACAATCCATTAACTGATTTAATGTCTTGCGTTATCCTTCTGCATTTTGGTGATCGACTTATCATCTTCAAACATTCAATTAGTTACATGTCATCAACCTCTAGTAGAGGGATCTCACCATTATGCAATATGAGAGAAAGTTTCTAAAGCTCTTGCCTTATGTAGACTACATGAGAGACGAGAAACTTAGAGTGAACCATTTTGTCAAGGGCTTGAATGCTAGATTATCAGGTCCTGTACACATGGTAACACTAGTGAGTCTTTGTGAAGTCATGGAAAATGATTTAATAGTAGAGGAGGTACACAACAGAGTACATGACTCACGAGATCGGTGTAATACCCAAAATTCCACACCCCAGCCTTGTAGTTTTCAGAGATTGATGCAGGAGCATCTTGGGTCTTGGAAATATTGTATCAATCAAAAAATATGTTTGTTTGGGTTTAGTAGCTTGCTGGAGACTGCGCGGAAAAGTTCTCAGTAACAGATCATGTTTGATCGGTTGAAGGATTGTTGGTTTAGTCCACCGATCGAGCTCAGTTACTTGTTTTGGATGGCTTCACCGATGGGTCTCAGTGGTTGTTCTTGACTGCTCAGTGGTTTCACTGATTGGCCTCTATTTCTCGGTAGTCTTTCTCACCAATTTTATTTTTGGATGCTGGATCTTGTGTCTGACATGTGCATTTAATTTTTGTAGCATAATTAATATTGGGATATCTCATTGGGATACATGTGGACCTAAATCTAGGTCGTTATTGTTTCCTATGTTGGATCTTTAGGATCTTTTAGGGCCGAACTTTTTGGTAGCTTTTTGTATAAAATTAGTGCTCTTTTCTTAGAGTAGGGCAGAGGATGGTATCATTAGATAGTAGTTAGTTAGTAGATGTGGGTCAAGGGTTTGTGACTTCACATGTAAGATGATTGTTCTATAAAGACTTTTGATGTATTTGGTCATAACTGGGAAGGCCTTACAGCCCGATATGAAGGAAGTTTGATGCAATAATATAAAATTTGTATTCCTTCTCTCCTCTATTTTCCAAAGCTTCCATGTTGTATTCTGTAAGATGATTTGGTAGCTAGGAGTGTCTTTGGCCCTAGTTTCTAACCCTCATTGTGTCAGGTGGTATCAGAGTGAAGGCTAGGTCCGAGGTTCCTTCTTGTAAATCCTAGTTGGTTGATTGGTTGTGGGGTAGTAGATAGAGATCTGACTTGAAATTGCAGAGAGTTTCAAGATGGTTTGTGGGAAATGAAATGTATATCTAGGCTTAGATGATATGTTAAGACACATTCCTGCGAGATTAGAAGCTATTGAGACAGCCCAATGCCGAGGAAGACATCTTGTGGATGTTAGTGATGATGAATTTGAGGAAGTTTAAGGAGAATCCGCACCTGCACATATGATGGATCAGGAAGAAGAAAGATTCCTACAAGCTTTGACAAGTTTGAAGTCCACACCTCAGTTTAATCCTCCTAAGTATAATGGAATTTGGATTCAGATGAATTGATACTGGATAACTGAAATGGAGAAATACTTTGAGTATGAGAATATAACAAAGAAGAAAAAAGTGAAGATTGCAAGTAAAAAGTTGAAAACTCATGCATTCTTGTGGTGGGAGAATCTACAATTGGATCGAAATAAGAAGGGTAAAGATAAGATCAAGGTACCTTTTGATTACCAGATTAACCTAGTTAGGAGAATGCAAAGTCTGAAGAAAAAAGATATCTCTCTAAAAATTACAATGAGGAATTTTATAGATTAGATATAAGATCTGGACATGCTGAGGATGAGGTGGAAAGAATAGAAAGATATCTGAATGGATTAAGAAGTTCTATACAAGATTAGATCATCTTGGTAAAGATGGAGAGTATTGAGGAGGCTTATCATTTTTCCTAAAAGATGAGGAGAAATTGAACAAAAGACATGAACAAAGACAAAGAGGAAGAGGTGGTATGTTCCCTAGAGGAATAGGTAGATCTTATGGTCAAAATAGTAGATCTGATTAGGAAAAGAAAGATAAAGAAACACTTCAATACTAAGGCAAGTCCGAGTGGAAAGGTGGAAGCTCATTTTGAGGAAGAGGCAACTACTCCCGAGGTGGATATAGAAGAGGGTTCTATGGAATTTGTTAAAATTATGGAGAAGAGGGACATAGATCATTTGAGTGTACACATGCAAGCAAGAAAGTCAGTAGTAGCATAAATGCCTTTTTCCAAGAATAGTCACTGGATGAACCTAAGAAGGAAGGAAACCTAATGGTCAGAAGGATATTATGGAGTGAGAATAATAAGCAAGATCTAGTAAGAAAGTGTCTGTTCAAGACCGGATGCAGAGTTGCAGAAATATTTTGGAAATTAATTGTTGACAGTGGAAGCTTGAAGAACCTAGCATCTAAGGAAATGGTCACCAAATTGTAGTTGTAAAGAATGAAGCACCCAAATCCCTATGAGATTTCATGGATCAAGGATGAGCATACACTTATGGTCAGTGAACATTGCTTTGTGAATATGGAAATTGGAAAGTATTATGATAAGGTGTTGTGTGATATTATGCCTATGGATTGTAGTCATATTTTTTTGGGTAGACCTTGGAAATATGATAGACATGCTATATATGATGGAAGATTGAATAAGTATACTATTTGGGTTGATGACAAGAAGAAAATCTTTGTTACCTTTAGTTGAAGAATCTGTTGGGGGAATATGCACATCTATAAAAGTTTGTTTGATGGAAGGTAGACAGTTTGTTAAATATTTGAAGAGAAATGATGTTTGTTATGTTTTGATTCCTAACAAACCAAGTGATAAAACAGAAGATAAAACTCCCAAGGAAATTGAAAAGTTTCTTACCAAGTAAAAGAGATCATTCAGATGATGTACCTGATGGTTTGTCACTGATGAGAGATATTATTCATTGTATGGATCTAATTTTCCAAACAAGGCATCACACCGATTGACACCAACCGAGAATGAAGAATTGAACCGACAAGTTAATGAGTTGTTGCATAAAGGTTTGATCAGAGAAATTTTGAGTCCATGTGCAGTACCAGTTGTTCTATCACCTAAAATGAATGGAGAATGGAAAATGTATACTGATTCAAGAGCTATTAACAAGATCATAGTTAAGTATCGGTTTCCTATACCGAGGATGAGTGATATAATGGATCATTTGAGTGGAGAAAAATATTTTACTAAGAATGATTTGAAGAGTGGATATCATCGGATCAGAATCAGAGAAGGTGATGAATGGAAGACTTCTTTCAAGACAAAAGATGGTTTGTATGAGTGGTTGGTTATGCCTTTTGGTTTGAATAATGCACCGATTACCTTTATGAGGTTAATGAATGAGGTTTTCAAGAAATTCTTGGGAAATTTGTGATTGTGCACTTGCACGATATTCTTATATTCAGTAAGAACAGAAAAGAGAATTTTATGCATATAAGACAAGTTTTGTAGAGATTGAAAGAGGAAAAGTTGTTGATTAATTTGAAAAAGTGTTCCTTCATGAAAGAAGAACATATGTACTGAGGATTTGTGATTTCAGCTAATGGTTTGAAGACAGATCTTGAGAATATTGAAGCCATACTTGATTAGCCTACACCTGAGAATTTTAGTGAGGTAAGATCATTTCATGGATTAACAGTTTTTACCAAAATTTTATCAAAAAATTTAGTTCAATTTGTAATGCTATGACTGAGACAATGAGAGGAGACAAAAGAGAATTCAAGTGGACACATGAAGCTTATAAGAGTTTTGAGACTTTGAAGAAGAAGGTTTTTGAATTTCCTATGTTAGCCTTACTTGATTTCAATAAGGTATTTCAAGTTGAATGGGATGCAAGTGGCAGTGCAATAGGAGCACACAAGCAGATAAACCTATTGCTTTCTTTAGTTAGAATTCAAATGATGCTTAGAGAAAATATTCTATCTATGATTAAGAATTCTATTCTATTATTCAAGCACTGGAAAAATGGAGATATTATTTGGTACCAAGTGAATTTGTGTTGTATACTGATCATAAGGCTTTACAATATTTGGGTAGTCAAAATAATTTGAATTAGAGACATATGCAATAGGTAGAGTATCTGCAGAGTTTCACATTTGTGATAAAGCATAAGAGTGAATTTTCTAATCAAATTGTTGATGCATTGAGTAGGAGAAGATCTTTGTTAACTGAAATGAGAATTGAGGTTCTTGGTTTTGATGATATGAAGCATTTGTATAAAAATGACCCTGATTTTTCTGAGCCATGAAGAATGTGCAGAGCACCTATTCCAGATCAACTGAGTAAGTATGAAGACTATTTCATTCGAGAGGATATGTTGTTCAAAGGTATTCATTTATGTATACTGAGAGGATCAATGAGAACCAATTTGATAAAGAAGAAACATAATAGTGATTTGGCTGGAAATTTTGGTATTGATAAGACATTGAGTTTTCTTAAGGAAAGGTATTTTTGGCCTCAGTTATATAAGGATGTTCAGAAATTTGTGAAGAGTTGTGGATTTTGTCAAGTTGCAAAAGAAGCTAGTTAGAGTACTAGTATGTATACACCGATTTCTATTCCTGAGAAACCTCTGAGTGATATTAACATGAATTTTATTCTTGGCTTATCGAGGACAACAAGAGGTAATGATTCTATATTTGTTGTGGTGGATAGATTTTCTAAGATGATATATTTAATACCATGTAGAAAAACATTAGATGCAGTGCATATATCAGATCTTTTCTTCAAGGAGATTGTCAAATTACATGGATTACCGAAGAGTATCATCTCTGACCATGACAATAAGTTTGTTGCCTATTTTTGGAAAACAATTTGGAAGAAGCTAGACACCTAGTTGAAGTATAGTTCTACATTTCATCCACAGACTGATGGACAAACATAGGTTGTAAACATAAGTTTGGGTAACTTGTTGAGATGTTTCGCTGGAGATAAATCGAGTAATTAGGATTTTATGTTAGCACAAGAAAAGTTTTCATATAATAATTCATTGAATAGGAGTACTGGAAACACACCTTCTCAAATGTTTACTGGCATGCAACCGAGAGGTATATTAGATTTAAGAGATATTACTGGAGAAGAGAAGAGAAGTGTTGAAGGAGAATAATTTGTTGATTTTATGAAGACATTGCATGAGGAAGTGAAATATAAGTTGGAGAAAAGTAATCAGAAATACAAGGATAGTGCATATAGATCAAGAAGACATAAGAATTTTGAGATTGATGATGAAGTAATGGTTCATTTGAAGAAAGGAAGATGTCCTATTGGAACATATGGTAAATTGAAGATGAAGAAATTTGGTCCTTGAAAGATATTGAGGAAGATTGACAATGGAAATGCTTATAAAATAGAATTACCTGATGACATGGATATATCACCAATATTCAACATTTTAGATTTGTATGAGTATCATGAACCAAAGAAGTGATAGTGCTGAGTGATTGTCCTAAGAAACAAATAGAAGAAGTTGAACATATGTTGGAAGAAAGATTTGATAGAAGTACTAGAGGAATGAAATACATGAAATACTTGATAAAATGGAAGAACAAACCAATTGAAGAATCTACATGGATTACTCAATCTGAGTTGGATTCAGCTCAAGTTGTACCACACTCATGATTCAGAGAATCATTTATTTTAACCCTAGGTGTTTGATGCAGGTGTTGGAAATACAATAATGGGAAAGCAAGATACTAAGAGGGGGGGGGGTGAATCAGATCTTCAAATATAAACACTTAAAACAATCTGATTCTCTTTCATACATAAATGAATCTAATGTAATCTCAGATAGCATCCACACCATGAAATAAATAACACATTACATAATAATTTGGTAACCCAGAAACCCAAATAGGTAAAACTGGGGTGGGGATAACACCCACAAAAGTCTCCACTACTGCAGTAATAAAGTGTACCATTAAGGTTACAATGTTTGATTACAAAATGTAATCTACCCTGTGAAAGGTCTGCTCTGTTAAAAGCTTCAGATCATTACAATCTACCTTGTTAAAGGATTTAAACTTACAATGAAGTAAGCACTCTATTAAGAGATAAATAAAGGCTTGCTAAAACCACTCTGTTAAGAGA
>MU225127.1:5151736-5163632 GCA_018584345.1 Thuja plicata | reverse complement strand
GTTAAAGGATTTAAACTTACAATGAAGTAAGCACTCTGTTAAGAGATAAATAAAGGCTTGCTAAAACCACTCTATTAAGAGATTTTCACCTGATACAATGATTAGAAAGTCTCAAGTATTGATCCTTTGATATGCACTCTGATGCTGATGATAGATCTCCTCTTTTCAGTATCTCTTCTGATCTTATAATCTGATATACCTTTACTCTGCTATTCACTATGTTATGCTCTGTTTGATCTCTGCTTCTGAACAAAATAACCCTCTGTGCATTTTACTTGAAAATGCAGTCACTTCAACAATTACTCTTTTGCTTCTTGCACACACACAAAATAGGGTTTCGAAGCAATCTAATATATCTATACAGATCTGACAGTGAGATCTAGATCAACGATCAAGATCCAATACTCATACCAGGATGGTATAACAATTAATGCTTACAATGAATCATGCATAGGATAAAACAATTAAATGCATAACTAACTTCGTATAAGAATATTAAATGCATACATTAGTCGGCCCAAAAAGCTTATACCAGTCGGCCAGATCACTTATCCTTTAAGTTTGTATCATTCCTGAAAAGTATACAAAAACTATTATGCTCAGCACTTGACTGTCTCTACTTGACATTTAACATCTCTGTCTTTTACTTGGCTCGGCAATGTAACTCGACAAATTGAAAACTGCTCGGTAACGTTGCTCGGCCTTGCATAGTTTTAGCTCGGCCACAGTGATAGCCAACTAAAACTACCTAATGAAATGACTAAGTGTTGGGCACTAATCATCAACAGAACTTAGAGATTAACAACAGGAGCATCTTGGGTCTCAAAAATATTGTATCAACCAAAAATTATGTTTTTTTGGGTTCGGTAGCTTGTTGGAGACTGCTTGGTAAAGTGCTCGGTAACTTATCTTGTTTGGTCAGTTGAAGGATTGTTGGTTTGTTCCACCGATCAAGCTCAGTTACTTGTTTTGGCTGGCTTCACCAACGACTCTCCGTGGTTGTTCCTGACTACTCGGTGGTTTCACCGATTGGTCTTTATTACTCGGTAGTCTTTCTCACCGAGTTGGTTTCTGGATGTTGGATCTTTTGGCTGACATGAGCATTTAATTTTTGTAGACTAATTGATGTTTGGATCTCTCATTGGGATACATGTGGAACTAAATCTTGGTTGTTACTATTTCCTATGTTGGTTCTTTAGAATCTTTTGGGGACGATATTTTCAATAGCCTTTTGTATAAAAGTAATATTCTATTCTTAGAGTAGGACAGAGGATGACAAGATCAGATAGTAGTTAGTTAGTAGATGTGGATTGCGGGGTTTTGAACTCGTATGTAAGAGGACTATTCTGTAAAGAATTTTAATGTATTTGGTCGTAATCAGGAAGACCTTACAGCTTGACATTTTATAATTTTGATGCAATAATATAAAATCTATATTCCTTCTCTCCTTCTTTGTGTTCTAAAGCTTCTGTGTTGTATTCTGCAAGCGGGTTTGGTAGTTGGGAGTGCCTTTGGCTCTAATTGTTGACCCTCCTTGCATCAAAAATCCCAATGGAAGGGAAATCACAGACACTTGTTGGGTCCTACAAACCCCCTCAACCACAGTAGCAGACTCAGTAAGGATACAGAGGCCTCCATATGGTCATCAAGGCTCCAAGCCCAAATAATGACAAGAATAGGGCCCTAGGAGGGATCATAGATTATAGGTATCATCCACATCCCTAGATAGGAATCAACAATCCTCTAGGGGTGGATTTAGTGGCTCTAGCAGTATAGGGGGACCAAAGTTTACTAGTTTTCGGGGTACACAGATATAGTCATGTGGACCTTGGTACTCATGTGGTGCGATTAGGCATCTTGCTAGGGATTTCTCTCACGTAGGTAGTCAGCACACAACAACATCAAAGCCCACAGTTGGGGATATGGGTAGATCCCATAGAGTATTTGCAACAATTGATAACTGCCAGGAAGAGCACCAGGCTACGGTTATTGAGGCTGCATGTATGATTGGAGGTGGTAGTGTCACCATTTTATTTGATTCTAGTGCTACAGATTCTTTTATTTCTCCATTGGTTGTGAAGCATTGCGGGCTAGTGGCATCTAGGTAAGATATTAGATTAGAGGTAGAGTTGGCCTCAGGATCTAGAGTATCAGTTACCTCTTTGGTTAGGGACTATCAGATACAGATTGGGAACATGACCACCTTGGCATATCTTTGCATTACTACTCATGGATCTTATGGTATAGTACTTGGCATGGATTGGCTTTGTGCCCACAAAGCCAAGTTAGACTACCGTCAGAAGAGGATCAAGTGTTTGGATGATGAAAGTATCACCATAGTGATTTTAGGAGTTCATAGGTCGGTATCCATTCATATGATCTCTACTATGGAGCTTAAGCGGAGCATGCAAAAGGGGTGCCAGTTATTCACCATCACTTTCAGTGATAGGGAAGAATAAGAAGAGAAGGAAACTTCCCTTGATGGTCATCCTAGGTTATACAATTTTTTAGACATATCCCCTTCCGAATTGCCTGGTATGCCTCCTCATAGAGAAGTTGACTTCTATATTGACCTCATTCTAGGAGCCACACCGGTATCTAGAGCACCATATAGGATGTCTCCTAATGAGTTCAATGAGCTCAAGATTCAGTTGGAAGAGCTCCTTGAGAAGGGGCACATTCATCCTACTATATCTCCTTGGGTTGCACCAGTTATCTTAATTAAGAAGGATGAATCTCTTAGGTTATGTATGGATTATTGGTAGTTGAATTAATTGACCACTAAGAACTGATATCCACTTCCTAGGATTGAAGACTTATTTGATCAGCTATAGGATTCTCGTGTATTCTCCATGATAGATCTAAAATCAGGTTACCATCTGTTGAGGATTGTGGAGAGTGATATCCACAAGACAACATTTCAGATTAGATATGAACATTATGAGTTCACTATCATACCATTTGGTCTTACGAATGCTCTAGTTGTGTTAATGAACCTCATGAATGGAGTATTCTACACGTTTCTTGACATATTTGTAGTAGTGTTCATTGATGACATATTGATTTATTCTCATGATGAGAAGGAGAATGAGGAGAACTAAGGTTGGTATTGCAATGTTTGAGGTAACATTGGTTTTATGGAAGCTTGTCAAAGTGTGCCTTTTTCAGATCAAAAGTTAGATATTTAGGCCATGTAATTTCAGGTGATGGGATCTCAGTGGACCCATCAAAGATTGATGCCATTATGAATTGGCTAGCACCTACTACTCTGACCAAGGTTAGGAGTTTCATGGGTCTAACAAGATATTACAGGTGATTTGTTGAGGGGTTTTTTAGAGTAGCACACCCCATTCATCCCTTCAGTGAAATGGAAATAAATTTGAGTGGAAAAAGAAGTACGAGAGGTCCTTTCAAGAACTCAAGAAATCACTTACCAGCGTGTTAGTACTCTAAAATTTCAAGAAATTTGGAGTGACTAAGTAAAAATTTCTCTAAGGCAAGGTGAATACCCCTCTAAAAGGGTTGTAGAGAAGGCTTACTTTGAACACATGCAAAAAGAGGTCTAATAATTGTTATGAAAAACCACTTGGGAGACATGTTCCCCACCTATCATTTAGCAAATGGAATAGGTTCCAACTTCTGAGAGTTTAGCTTCAGAATTTGATGTTCCAATATGCAAGTTCTATTTAAGTTAGTGTTATGATTTAGAGTATTTGGTCATGTGTACAGATGGAAGCAATTTTTTACTAATGAAATACACTTGGAACCTCTTTGCAAGCATTTGATATCTCTGTGTGTTTTTGGAATTCTTATGAACTAGATTTGTAAGGCATTTCTAGTTTGTCATCTACAAGGTGGATTGTGACATAATTCCTTAGTTTCCTTCAAGGAAGGAGTAAATATATTTGGATAATGTTTGAGAATATCAAGGATATGTGGATCTTATGATCATGTATTTGTGATGAAATAGGTAAATTGTAAGGCATTTTACTGGTTTCAAATATATTGAGTTGTGAATCTTTGTGAATGTTAGTTCAATTTGACTCTGTACCTGATGGATTAGGCACTGGTTTTATATCAGAATTGCAGCAAAATCATTTTAATCAACATTTACTTTTCCATTTTAAGAGCCGTGAATGATTGTCACATTTAGTGTGATGGGCAGGAATCCATCCCATGATTCACTGAAAGAGTGAATCTAATAGGTGCACCCGCCTAAGCCTTTGAGCTCGAAGTGTAGGAGGATTGTTTGATCCTCGTTAATTAGCTTTTTCCTTGACAGGGTCAGGGAAAAACACTAACAGAATGGCGACTCCGCTGGGGATTACTGAATGTTAAATTCAATGTGAGAAAGAGTCAAAGGTTTTAGAATTTGAAAGTTTTTCAGATCTATGAAAGGATTTATTAGAAGTGTTTGATTGAAGTCATTATAAAAGAATTATGCGGCTTTGCTGGTTGGAGAGAACCCATAAATAATATATGTATGTCAAATGGATTTTGCTGTTTGAAAATTTTCCTCTGCAATGAGGTGGCGACTCTATGAGAAATGAACCCGATGGAGCTATAAAGAGGGCTCCAGATCTGCCAAATTTCCAGTAAAAAAGAAATAAGAGCAGCAGCTGCAATTTCCTTCCAGATAATCCTCATATTTTCATGTGAAAGAAAAGTTCCTTATGAAGTGAAGTAACACTAAGAAAAGGAAATAATGGCCATAAGATGATAACACTTCTCGGTTGTTGAATGTGTTCTTTATACTTTTGAGAAGTATGTTTGTTTTTTAATTTTATGCTCATTTGGGAGAGGATTTGGTATATTTGTAAAAGGGCATGAAAATGGTTATTAAAGGAGCTATTGTTGTTAAGACAATATCAAGATGTATGATTCACATATGCTCCCTTACATGACTCCAAGTGCAGCCATGATTTCCAATCAACCTCAACCCTATAATTTGAAGAGAGGTTTCAAAAATAAATTGTATGCAGCTCTAAATTTTGAAGGTATTCATGGTTACCCAAATACTTTTCTACCCGAAATCAGAGAAAAATTGCCTAGATTCAGGGGTGAGAGAGAGGAAAATGATGAGAAGCATTGTAAATAGTTTATGGACTTAATTGAGGATTTTGACATTGAATGTGAGGATAGTGTTATGAAATTTTTTATCCAATCTTTGATAGATGATGCAAGATGGTGGTTCTCTTGTTTGTTTGAATGTTCTATCTCTTCGTGGGAGGAGTTAAGATCATCATTTTTGGAGTGGTTTGGTAAAAAATTAATCTAGTTGTAGCGATGAAGAATTTCATGGAGATAAAAATAAAGAATGGTGAGTTGATCCCTCATTTCAATCTCAGATTTGCAGAAATATTGGGTCAAATCCTAATAGAATTCAGACCAAATGATGCTTTTTGTTTGGTTGCTTATTTTGGAGAATTTGATAAAAAGATGAATTACTTGTTAAGAGATAAGAAACCCAGAAATTTGCATCAGACTTTTATAACAACAGTAGATATTGATAATAATTTAAGATGTGGAATCATTCCAAGGGGTTTTCCATCTATTGTAATTTGTTGTCATAATATATCAAATATAGTAGATAGGTGTGGATTGATAAATGAAAATAAATGTCAAAGTATCTTTATCCCTGCTAATCTTAATTACTATGATTTAAATTATGTTTCAAAACAAAATGAGGAAAGTAATAAGGAGGCGAGCATTTTATCAGACAATGATGTTGCAGCCTCAACTGATGAAGTCATATTAGAATTTGTTGATGCTAATAGTGAGGATATGTATGAGAAATCGGTTGAGGAAGAAGATCCATGGATTCACAATGGCTCTGATTTTTGTGAGGATAAAGTGATGGTTTATGTGCATCCATCTGAAGAAGATGAAGACATGTCATATGATGGAGATGATTATGAAGAGGCCAATTTGTCTAAAATAGAGATGAATTCTATTATTTCAGCTAACAATGATGATAGTATTGATTTTTCAATTTGTATTCTTTCATCATATGATTTTCCATGTAAAGTTGCTGCTGATGGATTAATGTCAGACTTGTGCAAACCAACTTATTAAAATTTTCAAGAAAGTATCTCCTATGATATGGAAATTAAATTTATTTTTTGTTTTGAACCGGAAGTGGATCACAACTTGTTTAATGTTGACATTGATAATGTTTCCTATAAAAGTGATTTGTATCAAGGAGATGTATGCCAAGATGAGGGTATGTATAATGAACTACTTGCTCATTTATTGGAACCACAATTTGAAATGTTTTATGTGGAGTTGAGAGAAGATTTAGATTCTACTTCAGATTATTTGTTTCAGCCAAAGGTATGTTCATTTTTGAAAGCATGGGATGATGATGAAAGTGTTGATACATTGTCATTTAAAGATGTTGAAATGAATCAGCAAGGACATGTCAGCTATCAGACAGAAAGTGAGTCTTTTTTTTTCCAATTCAGCATGCTAATGTTTTTCAGGATAAGCCAAATCTGAAGCCACAAGTTGTAGTTTATGATGATTCACTTGAATGCTTGTGTAGATGCATGAAGTTGAGCTAGAATGTTTTACATTTTCAATGCAGCCGGTTGAGTTTTTACTTGAACATGTTAAGAAGATTGATAATGAAGAATATCATTTTGCATATGAATGTTCACCATGCTTTGAGTATGAAGAATATTTTTCAGATTATGGATCCTTTCATAAAATACATGAGTTTGTCTTGCCACAAGCTGATAGGTGTAATGATAGTAAATAATATGATAGTGGCATGAAATATGCAAATTTGTTTCAGAATGGTCAACTGCTTGAAAACAAGTTCTATAGAATGACCATATTATTGAATGATGAAAATCAAACATTTGACATAGGTAAATGATGATCTCAGTTTTGTGATTGTGGGCCATTTGTAAATAATGTGCACATTGTATAGTTGCTTTGATTTCAGTTGTGTGTGGTGTGTGGTTTTCAATAAAGATTCCCAGTTTGAGAAGAGAGAAGAGAAAAATCTGATTTGTTTTGTGAATGGTCTACTATACCAAGAGATTTTGGATCCTCTACATGCCCACATGGGGCACGTGTCCCTAGATAGAGCCACTGTTAGTACTCTAAAATTTTAAGAAATTTGGAGTGACTAAGTAAAAATTTCTCTAAGGCAAGGTGAATACCCCTCTAAAAGAGTTGCAGAGAAGGCTTACTTTGAACACATGCAAAAAGAGGTCTGGTGATTGTTGTGAAAAACCACTTGGGAGACATGTTCCCCACCTATCATTTAGAAAATGGAATAGGTTACAACTTCTGAGAGTTTAGCTCTAGATTCTGATGTTCCAATATGCAAGTTCTGTTTAAGTTAGTGTTATGATTTAGAGTATTTGGTCATGTGTATAGGTGGAAGCAATATTTTACTAATGAAATACACTTGGAACCTCTTTGCAAGTATTTGATGTCTCTGTGTGTCTTTGGAATTCTTATGAACTAGATTCGTAAGGCATTTTTGGTTTTTCATCTACAAGGTGGATTGTGACATAATTCCTTAGTTTCCTTCAAGGAAGGAGTAAATATCTTTGGATAAAGTTTGAGCATATCAAGGATATGTGGATCTGATGATCATGTATTTGTGATGAAATAGGTAAATTGTAAGGCATTTTACCAGTTTCAAATATATTGAGTTGTGAATCTTTGTGAATGTTAGTTCAATTTGACTCTGTACCCAATGGATTAGGCATTGGTTTTATATCAAAATTACAGCAAAATCATTTTAATCAACATTTACTTTTCTGTTTTAAGAGCCGTGAATGATTGTTAGATTTAGTGTGATGGGCAGGAATCCATCCCATGATTCACTAAAAGAGTGAATCGAATAGGTGCACCCGCCTAAGCCTTTGAGTTCGAAGTGTAGGAGGATTGTTTGATCCTCGTTAATTAGCATTTTCCTTTACAAGGTCAGGGAAAAACGCTAACATAGTGCACCAATTATTGTGGTGCCAGAGCCTTTAGCAGATTTTGTGGTTTTTACAAATGCCTCTTTAGATGGTTTGGGGGAAATTATTATGCAGGGTGGGCGAGCTATAGCCTATGAGTCTAGGAAAATTAAGAATCACGAGCTCAACTACCCTACCCATGACCTTGATATTTTAGTAGTGGTGCATGCCTTAGTGAGATGGAAAAACTTTCTCTTAGGACATCAGTTTGAGCTTCATTCATATCATCAGAGTTTGTAGTACATATTCACTCAGCCAAACCGTAATGTCTGACATAGGAGATGGATTGAGTTCTTATGTGAGTATGATTTTGATGTTTATTATATCAAGGGGAAGGAGAATGTAGTTGCACATCCTTTGAGTAGGAGATGCCATCTTATTTCATCTATGTCCATTGGCATAGGTTTCAGGGATCGTATACTACATCACTTGTATGAGGACGAGTTGTATGTATAGATATGTCAGTTAGTCTAGTCTAAGAGACCCCTTGAAGGGAACTTTTTAGATGATTCATTGGAGTCTGATGGACTATTACACCATAGAGGACACATTTATGTACCTTCTTTCAGGGGATTGCATGATATCATTATGATAGAGGCACATAAAACCCCTTATGCAGTGCATCTCAGAGTCAAGAAGATGCATGATAATTTGAGACAACTTTATCATTGGACAGGCATGAGGCAACACATTGCAGAGTTAGCAGCCTGATGCCTTGAGTTCTAGAGAGTTAAGGCAAAGCACTGCCATCCTGGTGGACTTCTTGAGCCTCATGAGGTACCTAAGTGGAAGTGGGATGTCATATCTATGGACACTATTGTCGGTCTTACTATGTCATCTCACCACCATGATGCCATCATGGTGACAGTTGATAAGTTGACCAAAGTTTCCCACTTTTCACCCATTTGTACTACCTTCACCGCACTAGCAGTAGCACAAGTATTCTTTCGAGATATTGTCAGACTTCATGTCATTCCTTGTAAGATCATCTATGATAGAGATTCTCTTTTTACATCATCATTCTGGAGGGAGCTACAGACAGCTTTTGGCACCAGGCTCAATTTAGGTACATCTTACCACCCTGAGATAGATGGTGAAAGGGAGAGGGTCAATCAGGTTGTAGAGGATATGTTTCACATGTATGTGATGGACCATCAGGTTAAGTGGGGGGAGTACCTAAATTTAGTCGATCTTTCCTATAATCATGGGCATCACACATCCTTGGATATGCCACCTTATTAGGCCTTGTATGGGAGACCATTTAGGACACCCTTGAGTTGGGATCACATTGAGGATAGATTTGTTATTGGGCCTAAGTTAGTTAGAGAGATAGAGAAGTAGATAGTCTTTATTAGAAAACATCTTAGAGAGGCACATGATAGACAGAAGAAGTATGCAGATGCGAAGAGGACCGATCCATTTTACATGGATGTTGGCGACAAAATTTTCTTGAGAATGCGGCTGCATAAGAGTCTAGTCCATTTATGAAAGGGCTCAGAGTTTTCACCTCAATTCTTGGAACATCTGAGATCCTAGATAGGATAAGAATAGTTTCTTATCGCCTAGCATTGCCACCTAGCCTATCACACATCCACGATGTGTTTCATGTTTTTATTTTGAGAAAATATATTTATGATGAGTCTCACGTGATAGATTGGGATGCCATGTAGGTGGACTTAGATGGAAGCTAGCTTTGGAGCCCATTTGAATTTTGGCTTTCCGGATGTTGGCTCTTCGAAGCTGAGAGCTAAACCAGGTTAGGGTCTAGTGGGACTGCTATGATGAGGTTATGAAATCTTGGGAGGAAGCATCACAGATGAGAGGACAATATCCCCATGTTTTTGATGAACTCTAGGAGGAATTTCATGCCTAGGGGGGTAGGATATGAGGCCTCACTCTTTTCTTGTCATAGCATTTTCACTTTACCGTATGATTAAAGCTAGCATTATATACTTTTTTTAGACATTTTAATTTCCAGCTACATGTGGATTATTAGTGCTTTTTTATCTTAAGTTATGTTATCACTGACAGTTTGGACTTGACATCTTATGACATGAACATTATTATTGTGATGTGTAATACCCACTCATGTTTTGATTTTTAGTTTGTGATGCCGTACTCTTTTAGGCATTGGTTTCAGTTGATTGGCTGAATTCTTTTAGGCTACTTTCATGAGAGCTACTCTTCTTTCAGTTGATGGTGACTATTGATTATGATGTTATGGATATTATCATGATGCGATGATTTATGTTGTACTTACCCCATACTTGCATGTGTATGGTTATCATGTTTATGTATCTGTTTGCATGTTGTTGTGGTAGAGGACAGAGACGTAGTTACTTGTTTCAGCGAGATCCACACGTTTGACCGATCCCTATCATTGGTTGTGATATTATATTATGTATGTACATGCATATTCTTTGATGATAAGATTGCAGGTACAGGGCATCGTCTTCCCTGAATTGGCAGTAGTGAGCGTGCCCATAAATATTCATCTCAATGGTAAAGAGGGGAGGTAACATACAAATCCAAAACCCTAACCTAAGCCTGATCATCCTAATGTTGGATGAGTTTTAGTATGACTAACCTATCCGGATTTGTCTAGGCTGACATAATTCGAATACCCTCTCTACTGAGTGTGTGTGTGTGTGTTTTGCTTGATTATGCTTTCAGGTGATTTTTGGATTATTGAGTGATTTTCCATATTCTATGATTTAATGGACTATAATTGAATTAATTATTTAATTATATCCTAAGTTTATTTTAAATAAATAATTAAATAGAAATATTTGAATATTTTGATTTAATTAAATATTTAATTGAAAACTATAGTAAATGTCCTTATATGATTAATTAAATAATTAAATATTTGGTTGCATGCATTATTGTGACATAAATATTTAATCTATTTAATTAAATATTTTATTAATTACATGTGCATGAATGTGTTGAAAAAGTAATTTCAAATTCAAATATCTTAACTTGAAATTAGGAGTCAAAGTTGAGTTGTGGCAATAAAGCATATTTTATTTATTTAATTTGGATTTACTTTCAATTTTCAAGTTGAGTCTTTTTAGGGTTTGACTTGGGAGTTGTCATCAACCTTTGCATGTTTAGGAGAATTTGAATCTCTTTAGGGGGAATTGGTCATTCATTCTCTCATAACAGGTTTTTGAGATTTGGAGAGCTCTTGGTGATTTTGGGATTTTTTTTTGAAGGATTGTGGATTGTTGTGGATCCTTGTTGCTTTGAGGATTTCAGGATTTTCTTGCTTGTGTGTGTGCTCGGATCTTCATAGTTGCCAGATCTATGGTTGAATTGGGCTTGAGGGTTTTCAGATTTATTTTCCTCTTTCAAGCTACATTCTTCCGTTTCTTGCATTGGAATCAAGGTAGGTTTCATTTTCCATGTATGGTTTCAATTTCGTAGATCTGAGGTTTTCAATGTTTATTTAGCGCATGTTTGTTATTTTGGCTTTTAAAATGGCTTATGGTTGTTTCTACATTTTCAGGTGTTTATAGAAACTCTAGATCTGAATTTCTCTCATTCTATGTGTTCTTAGCATCGTAGGGTTATGCTGTCAAAATTTCGGGAAGAAATTCTCTCTAGATTTCTTAGAAAACAAAGAAATTAATCCTTGTATAGTTTAAACTATAGAGGAAATTAAATTTATGGTTTATTGATGTTTCAATGTTTTCGGGGCTCATGAAAAGCTTAGATCTGTCATTTTCATGTTAATATGGTTCTTAGCATAGTACCCTTATGCTGTCAAACATTTTGTGAAAAGATCTCCTCTAGAACTCCTAGAAATCGAAAAATCAATCCTGCCTATAGTCCTAACTATAGAGGAAATTAAATATTTAGTTTCTTTGTAATTTCATTATAAAAATTTAAATAAGTTGGAAAAATGGTAC
>MU225127.1:5118651-5132108 GCA_018584345.1 Thuja plicata | reverse complement strand
TACTTTACAATGCAATAAGTATAGTGACCTGATTAAGGGTCTGACCCTGTTAAGAGTCTTTTACAAATAACCCTATTAGGGGTGAGGACTCACTGTCCAAAAGCTCACTGCTTCAATGGTGAAGGCTGCAACCTTCTGTAGAACAGATATACACTATATTTGATGATGAACTGTATAGTAGACCTGCTATCTTGATCAGTTCCAATGTATTACAATCTTCAACTTCTTATTCACATAGATCCTTGATGAATGAAACAACTCTGATATTCTACTCTGTACTTTTTCTGTCTCTATTCTTATCATTCACACTTTGCATTTACAAACAAACTACTATAAGTATCTGATTTAAAGTAGAGGGTCATGTCAGCTCTTGGAAACACTTCAACAACATCTTTGTTGGCTTAACCAAGAACGCAAACAATATTAAGTCCATGCAACACAAACTGAACAGATGCAATGCTTCACTAAGTCGGCTTCACAAAATCATCTCAAATAGCATGATCCTGATGTTACATGATAGGCGCGTTTAACCAAACATAGTTAAATCATAACTAATCATGAATATACACATGCATATCTTGAAGATAGGCACAACTCAAGAAACACGTTAAATACATCGGCTCTGAACAGATTCTCTTCCAGAACTGTAACTGCCAATGACAAAATTACACAACTTGACTGAAACTTCATATTTGAGTCTACATGTATGAAAATAACATTCTAAACATGTCTACAATGTGAATATATCCATGGAAGGCTTGATATCATCATTCTAATAAGTACATGCAGAATCACTACTGTATATTATATGTTGTCATCAATGACAAACATACAATCAATCAACTGCACAGAAACAAATCTCCAACAAAAACTACCTTATTGTATTTAAAAAAAAAAAGATTTTAAGTTTCCTATTATTAAATAGAGGAGAAATTTTTTTATAGAAAATGGGAGTTGCAATGAGGGTTGTATTTATTTTCTTTCACTATGTAAAGCATTTAAAATAGACCACAAAAGTAGAAACTATATAGTTAATTTGCAAATTTGTAAAACTTAAGTTGTCGATTTTATTTTCTGTCCAAAGTATTTTAGTAGAATACTAATTGCATAGATGAACAATGCTAAATGCAAAATTTCTCATACAAATGTATTTTCTCACACACACATAGACACATAGACACACAGACACACACACACACAGACACACACACACACACACAATTTTTGACACAGCTGTGTATATATGCCAATGTTAAATAGTTCCTATAAGGGTTAAAAGAAAAGATCATATTTGCTAAAAACTATCTTCCCGAAGAGAACACTACAAGAAACATGAACAAACTGGAATACACCTATAATAGTTTAGCACATGACACATTGGATAACAAAAAAGAAAAAGCACCGAGTACACCTTCCCCATGATTTATTAAGAATAAACATGCTAAGGTGAGAGATAATTCCCAAAAAGAATATTTTATAGTACACACCCCTGGACTACAAGTCATAGGATCTTGTTCTCAGAGAATTAGAAATTTACAAATAGTACAAAATATATGTTTGCCTACTGAAACAGATTTAAATATTTCAAAGCTCTTTCAAAATACAAATCACCAAGATTTTATAGAACATCCATCAGTTGATATGGTCTCAAAATGATCATGGTTTGTTACAATCAATCGATATGTCAAAGAATTTGGCATGGATCACTCAAATTCCTATGTTGTAGGCAATTGTTTGAATCTGATTGGTTTATTGTAGTGTGGATTCTAGACGGTTCAACCGTAAAACATCGTATTTATTTGATCAGGATCTTCATGATGTCTTCATTGATTTGGGTTCTATAAAGTGAATAGTTGTCTCCAAAATTTGTTAGTCATGGAACTCCTCCTAGAAAGAATATTCCTCAGGATGCATTGGCGGGCCCTATTGAAGCAAGGGTGTCTAGGGGGTATTTGGATGTAGACCTTATGGAAAGACATGTTGTCAATTAGTCCCAAAACACTTAGTCATTCATATAGTTACATTGTTGACCGATCCAACAACTTGAAGTGCTACCCGAGCTAAGCAGTTGCAGTTTCGATTGAGAAGTTAGTTTGAAATAGTATCACCTGAGTCACTAGTGTTACCCAAGTGGAATACCATCTCCAAGTGATCATTGTTTCCCAAGCACCCAGTGTCAACCGAGTGCCAAAGTTACCAATTCACTGTGTCTCTCGAGTTTCTGTATATCACCCGAGTGGATTACTGGACCTGAGTATCAACATTGGGATGACTTAGCACATATTGTTTGATTCTAATTAAATATGATAAGTAGACGACTTGTGGAGGTAATTGATTTAGATAGATATATATGTAAGGTACTTTCTTTATCCAAATGAAGTAGAAGAAGAAGAATGTATATATAAATCAATTACAGATGCGAATATGAAGTGGAAGATTTATTAGAAGGCTACAACAGTATAAGGAACAAAAAAGACTCATCTATCACATTCAGGTGATCAATATTACTTCAAAGGATCTTATTCAACAAATTAGATTTGCATAGCAGATCATTCACTGCTTCATCCCAACAAGTGTATCAGTTAAAATCCTTTAACATGGTGGACTTAACAATCCTTCACAAATCTCCTAACATAGTGCATACTTAACCATATTGTATAAATCCTTTCACAAGGTGGACCTAACAGTCCTTATTGCTCCCAATAGGGTAGACCATCAGAAGTGGTCAATTGTAAGCTTTAATCGGCCAAATTTATTACTACAATACTAAATCTTGTGGGTACCATCCCCACCCTAGTTTAACTTTCTATTTGGAAGGTTTCTGGGTAACCAAATATTGTTTTAAGTGAGTGTTTATTGGTTTTTTTTTCCATGCATGCAATTATATCAGTCAATCTAATAAAGGATGAAAGTGAATAAGTTTTATTGGTTCCTAATTCACCCCCCTCTCAATCACCTAGCCTCAATATATTTCCAACAATTGGTATTAAAGAAAAGGTTCTCTTATCAAAATTTTAATAGCTTGAGCAAAGAACAAAGGCAATGGAAATATATAGACTGGAGAAATCCATTGAAAATGAAAAGATAGACCTACAAGAGGCCATGGATTAAATTAGAAAACTCAAGGAGCAGCTCTCTCATTTCGTGAAAAGAAGAAAAGAATTAGTAGTACAAATGAATGACAAAAGTTACATAGAAGAAAGAATTGAAGATTTATGCAAAGAAAGAAGTTCTAAAGAAGCTAATGTAGCCATTGAAGATCTACTTGCAAAGAATCTCAATTTACATGAAGAAGTCAGAAATTTGAAGAGAGAACAAGAAATTCATTCAGTCAGAATATGTGAAGTCATGGAACAAAAGAACCAAGAAGAAAATGATAGAGATATAGCACAAGAAGATAAGAGATTTCTAAGTACAATATTAGAGGAAAAATAAAATGAAATCCATCATTTGTCACTTGAGCAAGTAGATATGATAAATCAACACAATAGTTCAAATCAAGAAGTTATCAATCCAAAGACTGAAAATGAAAGACTGCAAAATGATCTCAATACTGAAAAAAAAACCAATGAGAGTATGATGAATTCGCAAGTAAGCATGGATCAATTGATAGAGTAAACTCAATTCAAGCATCATGGATAGACTGGATTAGGTTATACTGAACAAGGTGAATCCTCACAGCAAGGAGCTCAAAAGAACAAGAAACCTACATGTAATCATTGTGGTAAGTTAGGGCATACATAAAATAATTGTTGGAGCAATGGAAAGTCAAATTTTAATGGTAAATGCTACAAGTTCAACAAACATGGACATAGAGCGAGTGAATACATTGAGAAACCTAAGTTTGAAGGAAAATGTTTCAATTGTAACAAACAAGGTCATAAATCTGTAGAGTGCATAACTAAGAAGTGGAACCCTTCTAAACAATTAGCTAAAGAAATTTTTGGTTGGGATTACAACACATGGAGAAGATGTTGTCGTTGTGGCGAGTATGGGAACATTGGTGAAAATTGTGCAAAGACTCATCTCAGAAAAAGGAATCCTGCTAAGAGATTTTATGTGTGTAAACAACTCTGTCATCTAAGAAAGAATTGTATGAATAGAGAAAAAGTGGATACTGGCTTTGAGAAAGGAAAATAAGAAGTTTCTAAAATCAGAACTTAGATGAGTCAGTAGTGGGTAAGAAAGTCTCCTGATAATTCATAACAAAACAATGAAGGATCAAATGAAACCCAAAATAATGAATTGGGTAGATCCACCATCTCTGAATAAAGATGCAAGGAGATAACTAGAACTGTGTATACAAGCCATCATACATTAGTTCTAGATATGCTAGCAAATCCAAATCTGCATATTGTTGCACTGGAACACATTATGGTTCTAACCGAGTCAGGAACTCTGTTACATCTGAGTTACTCAGGATTAACTGAGTTAAGTTGAGTTGCATGGTTTCAAAGATAGTTTTTGTCGAGCTTTCGAGTAAGCCTGGGAGAACTACCTGAGCTATGACAGATACTATGTAAGGAGCATTTAATAAAAACCTTATGATGAAATTTCTCATAAATGGTGAAATCGAAGGGTTATTGTTTACCAAGTTTTACTATTTGTAGAGTGATTAAGAGCTTTTAGTGATTTCAGAGAAAATTTGTGTTTGAAAGCTTTAGTAGTAGTGAAGTTTCATAAATCCTCTGAGCATTATGGCATCTTCATCCAACAGTAAGATCAAGAAGGGATCTGAGATGTTAGTGAGGAATGATGTCTGTGAACCACCAAAGTTCAAACTTCATCCAGTGATTGCAGTGGAGATAGATCCAATGGGAGACCATTCCCAAATTCCTGCTAAGGTACTATTGATTTATGAAATTCAAGATTTCTATCATTGTACCATTTAATATCTAGGCACATTAGAGATGAATCAAGCATACGAAGCACTTTATGTGGATGGAAACCTGAAGCCAAAACACAAGCACCTTGAAGTCAAGGGTTTAACTCATATCTTGCATATGCAGAAGAACTTTCAGATAAAGTGGATTAGGTTTATTCTAAGCCATGTTCACGACATGAATCTCTGGTTGGAGCAACCAGTGAAGATCACTAAGATGATGGTACACTGAGTGAAAGGGTACCCAATGCTCAAAAAACCTAAAGCAACCAAAACCCTACCTCGAGATGACCTAGCCAAGAAGACTCTTTTTGAGTGGGATGGAAGAGGTATGAAGTTGAATGGATTCACTAACATGGAGCTAAATTTTGGAATTCCTATGATTTCATATAAGATATATAGTTCAAGTCAACCAAACAGTGTTCCATGTGAGGCTTTGGACTTGGCATAGAAAGTGGTGAAGAATAATCTATCATTCAACCTAGCTAAGTTGTAGCTCATACAACTAAGAAAAAACATGGAGAGCATCCGGGAATCCAAGACCAATCTGTGTAAGTTTGGTTCACTCTTGGTTTGAATATTCTTTTATTTTCAAATTTTTTTCCCTTCAAAAGGAACAATTGTATGAAATAAGTACATGCCTATAATTTATCAGATAAATGAGTTTATATAAGAATTGGAAGATAACTTTGAAAGCATCATGGATGCTTACTTATAAAGTTTTAGAGAGAAAATGCAGTTTAGATTCAGAATTCCCAAATAATTGGTAGAAGACTATAAGGATGATATATGCTTCCTAGTTAACTGTGACAAAGTATACATCCAAGTGGTAAAACCTAGGGTTGCATCGGTGAAACCTCTTGCATATGAGGTTGACATAGATGAGACTAGAGACATAATTGAAGCTCTGGTAAATGATCCTATTGATCCTAAAGCACCATATTTTGGTACTTATGAAGAAGATAAGGGTAGAATATCATTGGAAATTGAGATTCCTAAAATATTGCAGAGAGGAAGGAAGAGAATAGAGAAGTTTGGAAATATAGAAAGCCATTGGACTCTCCTCCTTTGATCACTAAAAGTAAAGAGGACGACATAAAGGTAGAAGAAGAAGAACCTGAGAAAGAAGAGGAAGAGGTAGAAGTAGAGCCTCCTAAGAAGAGGAAGAGGCTAGCCCCCAAGAAAACACCAAAGATCTCTACCCCTGTCTTCACTAAAAAAAAACCTAGAAGATCTAGAAGAAAATTGATAATGCCTAAAGAAGATGAAGAAGAAGATATAGTTACATTCAAGAAGCTACCACCTACCTTTGAGCATAAGGTTAAAGAATTGAAAGAAGGTAGTGGTATGGGATCTCTCAAATCACTTAAGTATGCTTCTAGAACCAAGGATGAGCATAAGATGATTGAGGATGCATTAGTAGAGAAGATGGAAAGATGGAAGTATGATCTATTTGAATTGAAAATCTATATGACTGAAGACCTTCTCAAGGAAATCACACTTCATTGGTACAATGCAGTTCAGATTGAAAAGGACATCAGAAATCAAACCTTGAAGCAAGTAATGCCTACTATGACTGATAAAGAGGTAAAATATGCTATGTCTAAATATGAGAATAATCACACTCTAAGGTTTATAACTTTTCAAATCTTGAGAAAGAAAATAGAGGATGTTGTGCAGACCGCAACAAAGATATGGAAGTCAATTTTTGATGAAAAGGGAGATGATAAGACAATGAAACATAGTACAGACCCTCATGTACAAGATAAAGATGAAGAATTACTAGAGTTTCAGACCATTGAAGAATCTAATGCATAGTAGATAACAGTAGAAGTGATGGCATCCTTGCCCCAAACACGTATTCAGAATATCTGATCTCCGAGCAAGGAAAAAGTCACAGAGTCTACATCAAGTTTAGTATGATTTAAGCATCAGGATCTACCTACTACTGGGGTAAGCCAGACTGAGTCATAGAAGGACATTGTGAATGTTTCTACAGTTGGTACATTAAAAGTTAATGACCTACTTCAGCTAAACACTGAGGACAAGGATGAGGATGGAAAAGGTAAGGATATAATTACTTCACCTCACCCCAAGGTAAAAGGAAAAGAAAAGGAAAAAATTACCAATGAAGTTGACCTTGAGGAAGATATTGTGATTCCTAATTGGAATCTTTCCACCTTGACAACCGAACAGATGGACATCCTTGGGGAGCTATGGAAGAAAAGAGAAAAACAATAGAAGCTCTAAGTTGAGAAGAAAAGGAATAGAGTACTACAGGATATCAAAGGTATATTCCTTGATTCTATTGGAACTATATTGAGATGATGTACTGAGAGGGGATGGGTGAATCAGTACCTCTAAAACTTTTCATGGTTAGCCCATTAACCCTTAGTCATCAGTTTGTAATTTATCTTCTCTAACTGTTCATCTTTATTTATGCATATGTAATCATATCATACATTCTTTTTAGTATGTAACCATAATAGAAACATTCATGAAAATAGATAACACATGACACAAGATATGATATCACATAAAACTCTTGTTAAGGAAGTAAAAACTATGGTGGGGATTGTTACCCACAAAACTTCACTATCTTCAGATAAGAAGGGGCCGGTTAAGGCTTACAATTGGTCACTTCTAATGACCTACCCTGTTAGGAGTATTACAGTGGAGACCTGTTAAGATCTACTTCATTTGAAGCTTTAGCAACACTGTTAAGTGTGCACTCTGTTAAGAGATTTGGAAAGAATGGTTAAGTCCACCTTCTACAAAAGGATTTTAGATGTGATGCACTTGTTAGAATGCAACTACATAAGTCTTTGATCTGATGATATATTAAATCTTCAATTGCTGATAACAGATCCTATAAAGCTTCATACATATTAGTAATCATCCTTCCATGATTGAATAATACCTTTATCTGCTCGTCGGTAGCCTCTATGTGTTCTTGAAAGCTGATGTACTCTATTTCTGATCTTTGCATGAATTCTGCCTTTTGCTCTTTAGATGCTCTTCGTGGCTATCATTCATAAAGAATTCATGTACTCACAATTGAGCATGAACATCTATTTATACTAGTTTAGGTTCAATTCTTGATTCATGCATCACAAGTTAACTCTAGATCCAAGGTTTACAACTTGACCTTGATCTTTAGTTAGATATGCTTTTGATCTGTTAGGATGCTTTAAAGCATTTACATAAAGCTTGCATGACCATCAAATTATGATTTAAAACAAAATAAAACTCTATAAATAGAATTACGTTGCTTTATCCATCATGTAAAAATTAGATCCATAATTTGCGGGTTCTTTATCTATCTATGGGTTCTGATGGTCAATT
Organism: Thuja plicata; assembly: GCA_018584345.1. Classification (NCBI taxonomy): domain Eukaryota; kingdom Viridiplantae; phylum Streptophyta; class Pinopsida; order Cupressales; family Cupressaceae; genus Thuja; species Thuja plicata. Next base: position 5,123,881 of record MU225127.1, on the reverse strand, counting down.
TTCTTGGTCGTCAGTGTTCCTTTCTTGAACTTGTCATCGGTTATGCCTTTTCTATTTCTGTCAAGCTAGTTCTAAAAACTGTGTCACCGATAATGCTTGTAATCGGAGGTGATGCTTGTGGTCACCGGTGATTCTTGTGGTTGCCAGTGATGCTTGTCACTTTTATACTTAGCATTTTTCTCAAAAATATTTATTCTATTGGGTATGCTTTCATTTCACCGGTACTAGTTGTGGTTCGTTGGTAATGCTTGTTGTTTGCTAGTAATGCTTTGTCAATGTTTTTCACTGAGTATACTAATGGAAAAATAATGTCATCAATCTCCTCCTTTGACATTAGTATCAAAAACATGATATGTGCAACATATTAAGTGTATTAGTATGTACACCTGTGTATACTTCTTCCTTAGTCATTTTAATGACTCCCCCTATGTATATGCTGATAAGTGTAAGTATATATACATATCCTTTATTTTTCTTTTCTACTTTTGTCACCTGATATATGTATTTTACATAACTAGTACATAACTATATACATTTCATTTCCTTTCCTCCTTTTTTGATTCTAAAGGCAAAGGTACTTACAACTTTTCTAAAAGGTGGGAATGTGAGGACTTGATTTCCTCCATCATCTTTTCCCATTTCTCCTTCAAAATTTCTAGAGCCATGTGCTCTAGTGAAATCCATACAGGTTTATCATAGATGTTGTCTACTAAAGACATCTCCGGGGTTTCTATCATATTTCTTGCTTTTGAAATATGTTGCTGCAGAATAGTAAGATTTGGTAGAATGTGTGCTTGAAGTTCTGTGATCTTACCTCTAAATTGTGTCTCAGCATCCCATATTTATTTCCTTAGCCTATTTGCCTCTATGATTATGTCATGATGTGCCTTTATGCTATGGGCATGAGAGGTTACGATTTGTGCACTCTTTGTGACATTTGAATCAATTTCTATAAGTTTGTCACTGTTTTCTTTTCCAAATTTCTCCAGTGTGCACATTTTCTGAACTAAGGTGATTTCTTTAGCAATCATCAACTCTAATTCATCACTGAGTTCTGAGAGCTTTACCTTGTTCAATGCTACTTTTTGGCTAATTTTATCAATTAGCTTGAATTGATATTTATTTTCTGCTTGCTCTTCCATTTCTTGATCTACCTCTATACCTTGCTTTGTTATAGCATCAGTGAGAAAAACAATTTGTTCCTTGACTGAAGCATTTTCTTCAAGTTTCACTTCAGGAACTAGTTGTTGGAGTATATCTTTAGCTTTGTCAAGCGCCATGTTCTCCCTATGTTATTGTATCATCTTCTTTTGTATGTCTTTCCTCTGACAGAGCACTCCAAACTCTTGAAGTTTGTCACTGTCCAATGTGGTAATGTCCCAGTTTGGAACTTCAATGACTTAATCAAGTGTTACAACCAATATATCCTTCTTTACTGTTTTCTTCTTCTTCTTCTTTGGCTAGGTGGCAGATTGATGTACCACCATTTGTAAGGCTTGTGACTGGGTTGATTTAGTTGGTGAGTGTCGAGAGGATGAGGCATCCTTTTGTAGTTGTTCAGTGTTCACCGACCGGTTTGGTGAAGATGTCTCCTCACGTACCTTGGGTGTATCAACAAATGAATCTTGTTTTTGTTTTATTTCCTCATTTCTCTTAACTTCCTCACTCTTATCTTGCTCTTCAACCTTTCTCAATGTATCATCAATTGTTTTATCTGCCTCTTTGTTTTGTTCTTTTGATACATCCTGTTGCTCATTGGTTGTATCCTTTATTTCAGTGTCTATATCCTTAGGAGCATTGGATGCACCTTGGTTTTCATTGGTACCCATATCCTTGGGTATATCATCATCTTTCTTAGATGATTTATCTTGGCTTGATTGTATATCAATAGCATCTATTAATATATTCATATTTGTCAGCGTATTGACAGTTTTAGTGTCAATAGCTATGTCCTATTCGTCGGTATTACCCTCTGTAGTAGCATTGATGTCTTCATCTTTTTGGATCTCTGCTTTAGGGTCTTTTCCTGTAATAGTGTCGATAATGTTATCTAACCATGAATCATCATTCATATCAACATCTAAGTTTCCATTTATTGAAAGTTCCTCTTTGGTAACTTCTTCATCCTCCAAGTTAATGTGGATGGGGCTTTCGGGTACTTGATCATCTTTGCCATCCTTTGACCAATCTTCATCTATAATATCTATTTTTTTGTGGCCTGTGATCTATATTTCTTCACTCTCCAACTCAACTATTGAGTTACCTGTTGTATTGATAGGTTCCTTTTCAGGACTGCTTTCCTCATCAGGTTTTAGTATTCCACTCCATATTTTGTGAGTGTCTTCTTCTAGCTCTATTAGCTTTCCTTGAAGAAATTTGTAAGCTCTCAGTTTTGGTGAGAATTTCTTTGTATATTTCTCCATTACTTCATTGATTTCCTCTTTTGTTGAATCAGGAGGTATAAGAGAGACTAGTACTCTTTCTCTTATCCTCTTCTCCTCATGGAGTGCAAAAGTGAATCTAGAGGATATCTTATCCAAAAGTTCTTGTGGAACATCTTGTGAAGTGAAGTGCAGTGGGACATAATAATGTTTGTACATCTTAGCAATAAGTGTATCTTCAATCTTATTTTGTTCTATTGTATCCCATCGTAACCATTTCCTAATTTTTGGATGTCCAATAGATGCAGCTTTAGAAATGTACTTACATATGTTATCAATGTCATCAGATGGTGATGTAACCTTTGATTTCTCCTTTGCTAGTCTGACAGTGTCAGGTTCATCCGTTGCTGAATCTTCTAATTCTTCATCTGTCTGAACATATTTTCTCCTCTTTACAGGTGCCCTAGCTAGTTGTTTATCCTTTTGAGGTGTAGGTTTCCTCTTGTACACCTTCCCTTTTACCATGGGAGAGGGAGTAGCATCTTGTGCTGTTTGGCTTCTAGTTCTAGCCTTTTTAGGTGGAGGAGGAGGTGGTGAATCAGACTTCTCTTCTTCTAATTCATTTGTCTCTGCTGTATTACCGATGGGAAGTTGTTCCTCGGTGTCTTCCTCCTTACTTTGTTGTTCCTCCTTACCCTCTTCTTCTTCTTCTCCATCAGAAGATATATTCAAGTTCTTTTTCAGATTCTTGACCATTCTTTGAGACTGCTTTACAGCCTTCTTGACAACAAGATTTGATTTAATCTTTAGTTTGGCTTCCTCATAGGTACCAAATCTCAGTTGTTTGTTGCCAATAGGTTCATTTAACAATGCTTGAATACATTTTGTTGTTAATCCTATTTTAATTTCATAATCAAACTTTTCAAGTCATGATTTCCTTGGAACTACAACTTGTATGTAAGTGAAATCTGTATCCACCATAAAACATATGTCTTCTCTGTATCCCTCTATCAGACTCTTAGGAATTCTGTTCCTAGCTTGTATCATTTCCTTAATGGATTTGAAATACTCATGCATTACATTGTCAACGTTTGTACCAAGTGATTCTATGAATTCACTTATTTGCATGGTAATCAGTCTGTTTGTGTCCCATGCTACTTTTCCTATGGAAGGAAAATACTCTTCAAAGTAAAAGAATATACACATTATTAGGGAACCAAACTTATAGGTGTTTGTCCTTGAAGACCTTATTGTGCACATGTTCTCCTCAAATTGATATAATAGGATCTCTACCAGATCCATCTTCTTCCCCTGTTTGATGATCTTGTATGCTGTGCTCATGGCAGTGCTAGAAATGTTGTTCATTCTACTTTCCTAGAATATCTTGTATCCAACCACACATGCTCCAAATTTCAGCTCTGTGTCAGTTCTGGTGTTTACTTTTAGTGCCCTCTTGTCTGATTTTGCACCGATTAACCTTTCCACTTCTGCAAGAGATGGATGTTTGTGAGCCTGAGGTTTGTCGGTTGTTGGATATCCAATCATGACGTGTATAACATCCTTTGTTATAGCCTTAGGTTTGTTCAGCCATAGAACATTGTTGTGGATTCTTCTTAGAACAATTTTGATCCACTCTATTTTGAAAACCTTGGGAAAATGCAGTGCATTTGTCAATCCCTTAACTTCCAAGTGTTTATGCTCTTCTTTGAGCTTGCCAGCATCATCACAAAGTTCCCTATAGGCATTGTCAAGGTCTAGATCTCCTATCTCCAATATCTTGCAGTGAATGTAGGACCTTATGTCCTCTACTAGAAAAACCCTAGGTGGGATTCGAGAGAATGCTCTAGAATCATCGGGTTGGGAAGCTATTTCAGGGTGTATTTTATACTTAGGTTCAACACACGCTCCTCTATTAACAAGTCTGAAAGGTTTCTTCTTGTCAACCTTGATTTTCTCTACCCTAGAAGTTGATGCCATCGTATTTGAAATTTAGGGTTTTTCATAAATCAAAACAGTGCTATCGGTGAGTGGATTAACTTACTAAATGTCTATGATTGCCTTTGAATCTGAATGCTTAGTGATTGACTTCTCCTAGGTCAGTTCTCAAATTTCTCTTAAATCGCTCTACTCTGCTCAAAAATTGTGGGTGTGAAAATGAGCTTACCTGTCAGGCTTTTATACCTTTTTGTGCCCTAAGTTGTCATAAATGCTTACCAACTCATCATTTTATGAAGACTACTTTTGTCGGTAAAGACATTCATAACATAGTCGATGTCTATGCAAAGCGTTGGGGTTGCTAGTGGTTTTGAAGACTTCACCGATGCTTGTTGGTGATGTTGTGATGATAGCTTTTGTGACTCATTGTTTACCGATATCTGTCGGTTTACACTTAGCTTGTGTAATGACCGATACATTCCGGTAAGTCTTACTAAATTTTCTGTGTGTGTTCATTGATGCATATTGTGCCCAATAACTGATGGTTGCTTTTCAATAGTTTAGTACATAACAATGTATTTCATCTTTATTCATGCTAATATTACAATATGAACTATGTATAATGGAATCGATGCATAGTAAAACTTTTCATAATGCAATTCCATAATTACTTGTGCAATCTAGTTAGATGTAGTGATGTCACCAGATCCAGTGGATGGGGTGTCACCATTTGCATTGCTTGTTCTAGCAGCTTCAGTGTTTGTGGCCTTTACCCACATCTTGTTTTTCATTCTTTTGATGTCATCAATGGTATTTCCATTGGGATGTGTATTTGTGTCTGTCAGTCGGTCTTTGCAATATTTTATCACATGTCCAACTTTATGACAATGCAAACATGCCATACCTAGATTGGT
>MU225127.1:5087111-5118496 GCA_018584345.1 Thuja plicata | reverse complement strand
TATCATTCTCCTTTGGATTCCATGCCTTGTTATTCTTTTTCCAGCATTCCTTATGTGTATGCCCATTCATCTTGCATGTAGGACAGTACTTGTCCATATAGGTTTTTCTCTTTGGATTCATCACTTTAGATCTGCACTCATGTGCCTTGTGTCCTTTCTTTTGACAATTATAACAATTACCAATAAAAGTAGATTGTGTTTGAGAAATACCTTTCATTTTGCTTCTGTAAATGTTTGAGGTGTGGCCTGGTTTTCCATAGTGATTGCATGATAACTTCTTGGATCTTGGGGTTGTGAAAGTATTCCTCAGATTTGGTTGATTTGAGGATTCACCATTCTCATTGTACCCTAATCCTATGTAGTTGTTGACTCTTCTTTGTCCATCAAGAAAATCATCCATCCTTCAGTTGCTATCCTCTGCCTTTTTGATTAATTCATTGTGTTGATTCTGGACTTTGATTTCATGCTTCAATTTCTCATTCTCTTCTCTTAGCTCACCTATAATCTGTATTCTTTCAATGAGTTCTGTATTTAATCTATTTGCTTCTTGACTCATAAGAATAATCTGGTTGGTAACTTCATGGTGATGCTTAGTGAGTCTTAGAATTTCTGATTCTTTCTCTTGTAGTTTCTCTCTAATTTTCCTCCTATCATCAATGTCTAGTGTTCTTTCATTTTGATCTTTTTTTGCATCATTCATGACATCAATCATTTTTACCATTTGAGTTTCTTGACCAATTTGCAACATCTTGATTTGATCTGTCAGATGTAGATTGATCTACTGCATACTTGTAATTTCTTCAACTGATGCATTTGAAGCTTTTCTTAATGATGATTGTGTTGTTTCAAAGTACTCTTGTATTTCCATTTCTTTGTAGTCTTCCTCATTCAGCTTGGTTGCCATAATCTTTCTTTCATCAAGAAGTTGTCTCAGCTTTATCTTCGCCTCCTTATACTGCTCATAGTTTATTTGCATTTGTAACTGCTCATTCTCAATAGTCATGTCCAGTCTGAACTTGTCCATTGCTCCAATCTTTTCTCCCAAGTCTTTAAGCTTTTCAGGAGAGAGACTTAGCTCTGATACCAATTGTTGGAACTATATTGAGATAATGTACTAAGAGGGGAGGGGTGAATCAGTACCTCTAAAACTTTTCATGGTTAGCCCATTAACCCTTAGTCATTAGTTTGTAATTTATCTTATCTAACTGTTCATCTTTCTTTATGCATATGTAATCATATCATACATTATTTTTAGTATGTAACCATAATAGAAACATTCATGAAAATAGATAACACATGACACAAGATATGATATCGCAGAAAACTCCTGTTAAGGAAGTAAAAAATGCGGTGGGGATTGTTACCCACAAAACTTCACTATCTTTAGATAAGAAGGGGCCAGTTAAGGGTTACAATTGGTCACTTCTGATGACCTACCCTGTTAGGAGTATTATAGTGGAGACCTGTTAAGATCTACTTCATTTGAAGCTTTAGCAACACTGTTAAGTGTGCACTTTTTTAAGAGATTTGGAAAGAACGGTTAAGTCCACCTTCTACAAAAGGATTTTAGCTGTGATGCACTTGTTAGAATGCAAATACATAAGTCTTTGATCTGATGGTATATGCAATCTTCAATTGCTGATAAAATATCCTATAAATCTTCATACATATTAGTAATCATCCTTGCATGATTGAATAATACCTATATCTGCTCATCGATAGCCTCTGTGTGTTCTTGAAAATTGATGTACTCTATTTCTAATCTTTGCATGAATTCTGCCTTCTGCTCTTTAGATGCTCTTTGTGGCTATCATTCATAAAGAATTCATGTACTCATAATTGAGTATGAACATCTATTTATACTAGTTTAGGTTCAATTCTTGATTCATGCATCACAAGTTAACTCTAGATCCAAGGTTTACAACTTGATCTTGATCTTTAGTTGGATATGCTTTTGATTCGTTAAGATGCTTTAAAGTATTTACATAAAGCTTGCATGACCATCAAATTATGATTTAAAACAAAATAAAACTCTATAAATAGAATTACATTTCTTTATCCGTCGTGTAAAAATCAGATCCACAATTTTCTGGTTCTTTATCTGTCTGTTGGTTATGATGGTCGGTTTTCTTGGTCGTCAGTGTTCCTTTCTTGAACTTGTCATCAGGTATGCCTTTTCTATTTCTGTCAGGTTAGTTCTAAAAAGTGTGTTGCTGGTAATGCTTGTAATCGCCGGTGATGCTTGTGGTTGTCAGTGATGCTTGTGGTTGCCGGTGATGCTTGTCACTTTTATACTTAGCATTTTTCTCAAAAATCTTTGTTCTGTCGGGTATGCTTGCATTTCACCGGTACTGCTTGTGGTTCACTAGTAATGCTTGCTGTTTGTCGGTAATGCTTTGTCAATGTTTTTCATCGAGTACACTAATGGAAAAATAATGTCATCAGATTCACTATTGATTGAAGTCAATGAGGAAGAATCCATAATGGACCAACTTGTTGACATAGTTCACAAGTTTAATCATGATCTTAGTGGACAGGAGAAATTACTGCAAAAGGCAGAGAGAAACTTTGAGAATAAGGTTCTAGAGAATGTTGTAGGAAAGATTGCAATAGATTAGGTGAAGATAAACACTATCATTAGCTCTCTAGAAACCACTATGAATAATGTTGTGGTATTATTTGTAAATTTGAGTGACATTTCTAACTTTACCATAGAAATAAAGAACAAGATGAAAGAGATTAACAATGATTTGAAGGCAAGTGCAAGCTAGTTGGCACTTGATCCTAGTTCAAGTTCAACACATTTTGTTAAGATCAATTATCTGACTGATCTATAGGAAGAGCTACTAAGGGAAGAAGGAAGAACAAGGGAATTCCTATCAACTATACAGAGAAAAATCCTTCCTCATATGGATGTCATGCAAAAACACTTAGTCATTCATATGGTTATAGTGTTGACCGAGCCAGTAGCTTGAAGTGTTACTTGAGCTAAATAGTTGCAGTGCTGACCGAGCAGTTAGTTCCAAATAGTATCACCTGAGTCACCACTGTTACCCTAGTGGCATACCATCTCTGAGTGATCATTGTGGCTCGAGCACCTAGTGTCAACTGAGTGCCAGAGTTGCCAATTCACTATGTCACCCGAGTGTCGATATATCACCCGAGTGGATTATTGGACCCAAGTATCAACATTGGGCCAACTTAGCACATTTTGTTTGATACTAATTAAATATGATAAGTAGCCGACTTGTGGAGGTAATTGATTTGGATATATATATATATATATATATAAGGTACTTTGTTTATCTAAATGAAGTAGAGGAAGAAGAATGGATATATGAATCAATTACATATGCGAATATGAAGTAGCAGATTGATTAGAAGGCTACAACAGTATAAGGAATAGAAGAGACTCATCTACCACATTCAGGTGATCAATATTAATTCAAAGGATCTTATTCAACAAATCAGAGTTGCATAGAAGATTATTCACTAGTTCATCCTAACAGGTGTATCAGTCAAAATCCTTTAACATGGTGGACTTAACAGTCCTTCACAAATCTCCTAACATAGTGCATACTTAACTATATTGTATAAATCCTTTCACAAGGTGGACCTAATAGTCCTTATTTCTCCTATCATGGACGACCATTAGAAGTGGTCAATTTTAAGCCTTAACTGACCAAATTTATTACTACAGTACTAAATCTTTTGGGTACCATCCCCACCCCAGATTTACTTTCTATTTCGAAGGTTTCTGGGTAACCAAATATTGTGTCAAGTGTTATGAATGTTTATTTCTTTTTTGTTCCATGCATGCAATTGGATCAGTCAATCTAATTAAGGATAAAAGTGAATAAGTTTTATTGGTTCCTGATTCACCCTCCCTCTCAGTCACCTAGCTTCAATATATTTCCAATAGTGGCATCTGGTCAAAGCATGTGGGGAGTACATCCTTTGTAGAGAGGCTAGGAATTGTGAAGGGTTGACATGTGTCATCTAGAATTGGGGTTGTAGGAGCTGCAACTTCTCTCATGTGACCAAAGACCAAAGGTATTTATGCAAAGCATGAAATCAGTATAGAGGGAGTCTTCATTTAGAAACTTTTAGGGGATCTTGGCATACTGAGAGTGATCCACAAAATTTATGGTTATGCAGGGGCAAAACCTTATCCATTGGGTGAGGGTCAACTTATCTTAGGTTTCTCGAATCGGTTATCTCCATGATTTGTTTGAACAAGATTTAGAGGTGAAAAATTTTGCACACACAAAAAAAGATTAAATGTTTTCTTTAAAAGAAAGAAAGAAAATTTAACAAGGCACAGGTCAAATTAGAGGACTCAAAGTCTGACGCTTGTTGTAGGAAGGAAACTCTGAGATAGAAACACAGAAAAAATGTTCAAGCAATGTTAGCCAAGTGATGCCAAAAGAATATTTCTTAAACAAGAAGCCATGATAGCTAACCAATGTCTATAAAGGAAAAGGGAACACCAATAACCTGAGACAAGTGATCATATTGAATATCAACTTCATAATAAAACTTTATATTTGATATCTCGTAAAAAGGACAATGTTTAAACAAACATTTGAGATTATACCATCAAAACATGAAAGTTGATCACCCAAGGATTTGTGTGTGTAAGAGGACGCTTATGAGGTTTGATACTCTTAAGAGTTATTTTGTTTTCATTATTTTTTTCAAAGTCATATTAGTCATAAGAGTCAACTGATGAAAGGAAAAGGAGTTGATAAAGTCAGTCGGTAGAGAGCAAAGAGACAGTTGGTAAAGAAAATAAAGTTAAGCACTGAGCACAGATAAGTACCAAGTAGTGTTAGTCACAAAGCATAAATAGTAACCGAGCTAAGAGAAATATATCACCAAGTAAGAAAAAAGTATGCTACTGAGTATCAAAGAGATGACATAACTATTCAATGCAGATACATTGAGTTTGGACATCGAGTATAGAATGTTATACAAAATCCAAGGTGAGCGTTAGTTAGAACATTAGGATTACAAACACTTGATTGCACATGATCAAGAGGCATATTCACCAATGAAAAAATAAGAGGAATAATGTGTTGGGAATGAAACCAACCTTGCACTGCTTAACCTACACCATTCAAGGAGAAAGACCTAGAAATTTTCCACCAGCTAAACATCATATAAAAGTTCAGAGTGTGAAGAACAGAAAGAAAGTGTGTGAGCGTGTAAGAGAGTGAGATAGAGAGTATGAGATAGTGACAGAAAAAGAGAAGAATCGATTATAGAGTAGTTATAATAGAACAATGAAAATGAAGAAGTTTGATTTTATCGAGTGTAGTATGAGGTAATGAAATCGTTGAGCATAGAGAGTCTGAATAGCATTTTAATGATGCATTTTCACATATATTTTGTATTAAGTTTTATTTTATTAAGAGAAGTGTAAATATCATTATTGGGTAGGCCCTAACATGTCTCATTTTGTAAATCCTTTAACATGGTACATCTCTTTGATTAAATATTGTAAAATCCTTTAGCAAGGTAGACTAAATAAGTATTTTTGTACTCCTAATAGGGTAAGCTATCAGAAGTAACTAAATATTGTATCTCTAATCGAGCAACTTTTTTACTATAGTAGTGAAGGATTGTGGGTGTCATCCCCACCATATTTTTTCCTCTAACCAAGGATTTATGCATGACCAAAAAGCATGGTGTCATGAGATATGTTTTTATGTTTTGAGTTATATGCTTTATAATGTTTATCTGCAATGTATTTAGTTTGGTAAATGTTCAGATTAGATGTTGCAAGTTTTTGCAGTACTGATTCACCCTCTCCTCTCATTACTTATCTTTCCATAGTTAATCCAAAAAAGGTTATCGCCTTGAAAGTAATTAAAATTTCTCTACTTCCAACCAAGTGTCCATCACCCTGGTAGAGTTGCTAATATGACCTAGTTTTTTCATTTTTACATTTATTTCTTTTCTTTTTATTTCATCTTTCTTTTTACGCCTTCTTGGCTTCAGTATGCACAAATAATTATGACATCATCCTTCTAGGTTGGATGCCAAGGTGGTACCAAGACATCTCTGAATTTTCACCTAGCGTGCAATGGAAGGACATATCAACATTCATTAGTAAGGTATTGAAGTGAGGAGCATATTAAATCACAATTGGATATTACTAATTTCATGAAATGACTAAAGTTAATGCTAAATGCTAAAAAAAAACATGTTAGATCACACAAGATTATTTATAATATTTTATTTTAAGCTAGAAATAAATGCAGTTACCTTTTTTGCAGTTCAAGGGGTACAAAATTCCTCTGACAACACCATTGGCAGCTAAAACACAACTCGTAGTTTCAGGAATAGACCGATGGAAACTCTTGGAAAATGAGTGTGGTACTTTCACATGTGGGTGTGATATTGTTCTCATATGGATTAAATGTGAAATACCTATAGAGGTATCTACCTACCCTTATAAAAAGGGAAATGCAATCAAAATGTGGCATAGCATTTAGGAAAGTTGGAGAGCCTGGGTGAAGATTATCTTAGCTTGGCCTAGAAGCATGGATACTCCTATTAGATTAACCATTCCATTACCTCGAGCTATCTTCTTAGGAATGATAGATGATGATAGGTTGGCCACATTGATTGGGATAGATGACATATTGGTTCTTACTACCCTCAAGTTGATACTGGGTGAAGAATTCATGCATAGAGAGGAATCCTATAGGCAAAACATAGACATTTCATCTAGGTTTGTAGGCTCTCTGCTAGACTTGGGAGAGTCTAGGGATATGATAATTTTAGTGCCCACCCATAATTTACTTTTCAATATTGATGCCAGAATCTTTTGGATCACTTTTCTTGTATGTGTTGGTTATTTTCATGGTGATTATGTATGTTATGATAATTTTACTGACCCCATACTTGTATGTGTATGGTTGGCGTATATGTTTTATATTTTTGTGTGGCGTTTCTATCTTACATTTTTGTATGATGTGTCTGATGTGGTAGAGGACAGAGATGTAGTTACTTACATTGTGAGATCCACACAATCAATTGATCCCGATCATTGTCTATTATACATATTATGTACATGCTCGACATTGTGATGCAGGTTTTTAGGTACTAGGCATCAACTTCTCTGAATTGCTAGGATGAGCGTTCCCTATCGCAATATCTCAATGGTAAGAGAGGGGAGATATCAGACAGGTCCAAATCCCAACTTAAGCCATTTATTTTCCTAAAATAGTGGACAAGTATCATATTTTCTACCTTCCAAATTTGTTAAGGTGACATCATTCGTGAACCCTTTCTTTGTGCTTGGTGGTAGTTTGGATTGAGTCGATTCTTTCGCCATGTTGTCTGGTCATGTGGCTTAATGTGATTTTGGTGTTAATGTTAAGTGATTTATAATATTAATTATGTAATTAAATAATTAAATTTGATTAAATATAGAAATATTAAATATGAGGGTATTTAATTAATGAGAATTAATTAAATACTTATGTTTATTTAAAAAGTCTAATTAAGGAAATAGAAGATTTAATTAAATATTAAAATCAAAAACTAAATTGAATGCATAAATAATATAAATTGATATAAATTATCAAGTTGCATATTAAGTTGTGCTAAGTATATTAATTATAATTATGCAAGTTATATGCACACTTAATAAAAGGAATTGATTTATTAGTTCTAAATTAAAAGGTTGAGTTAAGAGACTTAACTGAATGATTAATTATTAAATAAACATTCTTTTCTTATTGCATGTCGAGTTATCTGTTTTAGGAGGCTTTTAGAAAATCTATTGAATCTTTTGTTAAGGGATATTTTTCTTGGTTATTTTGGGGAGGGAGACAGGTTTTAGGGATTACAAGTTTTGCTTTGGATTTGGAATTAAGAAATTTTTGAAAAAGCTTAAAGTTTTGAAGTTTTGGGAATCAAACTTCTATCATCACAGATGTGTTAAAATTAAGGCAGGGTTTGAAATCTTTTATAAATCTTTCCTTTCGAAAAGATTGTCTACCTCGTGTTTGTCAAATTTTGTGTAGAATTTGGGTTTGCCTTGTTTGTGAATTTTTGGAGAATGATTGATTTAGTTTTCCCTTGTTTTGGAAAAATTGGAATGAAGATTTATTTGATTTATTTTGTGTAGAATTTTAGTGAAAACTTAGATCTAGTAAACCTTTACATTCAATTTAGAGAAAACTATGTTTAAATGAAATTTGTTGAAATTCTAGGTTCTTCTTTGAGAAAATTTTAGGCAAACAATTAGGAAAATATGAAATTAAAACAATGAGGTTTTTGATTTAAACTTGGTAAAAAAAATTAATTAGGAATATATGAATGCATTTAGCTATGTTAATAATATATATTTGAACCGATTAAGTTAGGAAAAATTAGGCCTTTTGGGTTATATCGATTTAGAAATTATGATTAGAAAAAAATTGTTTTTCTAGGAAAACATGTTTATCTTTAATATATACATATAAAAAGAAGACTCGTTGGAAAAATGAAGGTAAAAATTCACCAGTAAAAATAACCAAAAAAAGAATAATAAATATAAATAAAAATACCAATAAAATATAAATATATATGTGGTGTGTGGGGGTCGCGCCTGGCAAGGAAGCCCCACCTCCACAAGTTTTGTACCGATAAGTGGGGTCAAGATTGGTGAACATGTCACCCCTCTCCCACTATCTTCGCATAAAAATTCAGGGGTTGTCTTTGGTAAGCACTCCCCATTTGTTTTTGGTACCCCCCCATAATATGTACAATTTAATTAAGTTTATTTACTTTTTAATTTATGAATTAAGTCTATTTAATTTTATGATTTAATTTATTTAAAATTAATATATTTAATTCTTAATCTTATTAAATTTAAATTAGTTAATCTAATTTTTAGTTTTTATTATCTTGGATTATAATTAGTTAATTTATAATTTAGTTTATTTTAAACTATATTTAAATAAATTATAATTTGTTTATTTTGGATTATATTTTATTAATTTATAGATTAAGATATTTTGGAATTATAATCATATTTATAATATAATTTAGTTTCGATTATAGTTAATTAATTAAAATGATTAAAGTTTAATTAATGACATGATGGTGTGATGTAATAATCCTTGGCAAGGTTATTTATATGTGTTCTTTATGATAAGTTTTTTTTTGTTTGTGACTACTTGTCAATCATGAGTAGAGTAATTCCCTAGGAAGGGAGTGTGTCTTTAAGAATTTTTAATGGATTTATACTTTGACTTTTGGTTCATATTTGTGGAGTTTTCATAACCATTTTTTTTATCACGATTGGTTCATGTGTAGTTTTGGTCGCATTTGTGAGTAGTTCATGTGTTTCATTAGTCCTCAATCATTTTCTCTTTTACCTTGAAGAGGTGATGACCATTATGTTTATATTTTATTTACTTGGTCACCTCCTTTCTTCTATGGTGATTGATCTATATTCAAACCGATGATCTTTTGATTATGTTTTAATTCATGTTTGGAGAGTTCATTTTGATGTTGTTTATGATCATTGATCACGTGTTATGATGCTACGTTGTATTTTTTATTTGTTTATTGAGGTATCCATTATGGGATGGACATTTTGGATCCTTGTATAGGATGTAGTATTATTTATTATGCTCCAACACATGTCTTTGATTAATTTCTTCATTTAATGGGTTGCGAGATGTATTTTATGATTTTTGGTTTTGTCTTCTCTTTGGTTCTTTTACTGGGAGCATTAGGGTATGTTATCTAGGAGCATAGAGGGGAAGTGGCTTACAATGGGAGCCAGAGACATTAGAGGCTACTAGGGTAATTCCATAGGAAGGGAGTGTATCTTTGAGACATTTTAATAGATTTATATTTTTACTTTTGGTTCATATTTGTGGTGTTTTCATAACCATTTTTTTAATCATGATTGGTTCATGTGTGGTTTTGGTTACATTTGTGAGTATGTCATGTATTTCATGAGTCCTTGATCATTATTATTTTTGACCTTGAAGAGGTGATGAACATTATGTCATTGATATTTTATTTACTTTGTCACCTCATTTCTTCTATGGTGATTGATCTATATTCGAGATCTTTTCATTATGTTTCAATTCATGTTTGGATAGAGAAGCTTTTGATGTTGTTGATGATCATTGATTGTGTGTTATGATGCTATGTTGCATTTGTAATTTGTTTATTAAGATTTACATTATGGGATGGACAGTTTTGATCCTTGCATAGGATCTGATATTCTTTATTATTCTCTAGCACGTGTCTTTGATGAATTTCTTGATTTAATGGGTTACGAGAAGTATTTTATGGCTTTTTTATTTTTTATTCTCTTTGGTTATTTTGTTGGGAGCATTAGGGTAGGTTATCTAGGTGCATAGAGGGGAAGTGGCTTGCAATGCGGGCCAGGGCCCTAAGAGTCTATTAGGGTAACTCATTGCAAGTGACCTAAAAAGTGACAACTTTATAAATCTATTATGAGAGAAAAATTAATAAGATAATTTTGGTGTTCTCGCCCATGTCTTGAGTTCTAGTACATGCTAGGATGGGAGTGGGAAAAGTTGTTTGTCTAAGGTCTTGCATGGTTAGAATCCTTATCTGTATGAAAGGATTACTAGCCACATAGATTAATTTAGGGGCCAGGGTCTAGAGGGACTACTAGGGTAACTCAAGAGTGAAATTATGTGATGACACTTCCCTATATGTGTTCTAGGTTCCTACATGAGCTTTATGGTACACTTTTTGTCTTTTAAACTTTTATATTTAAAACCTTGGAATATTCTTGTTCCCTTTTTATCCAGTATACCTTTTATTTAGTCTTTCTTGTTTGGTTGTTTCCCATGTGTGTGGGCCTAATGGCATCTCCCTAGCATGGTGGGAGTAGACCTTTGGTTTCATGAGGTCAAGTGGTAGTGATTTTTATTACCATTGAGATCCGATGTTTGTGACTTTATACTAGGATGATCCTTGTTGCAGTTGTACCTTCTTGATCATTATTGGAGACTTTCCCTTATCTTTCTTATGTTGTATTCTTGTATCATTGTATCAGTTGTGACATTCTTAGAATATTGTATTGTACTGTATATTGGGTTTTATTACATACCCTATGACTTGTATAGTGGATGTTGGTTCGTTATGTATACCTTATGGTATTAGTTGTATCTAGGTTTCATTTATGTAATGATGTTCTTATTATTCATTTACACTATTTGGAGATTGTATATTATTTAATCTTTTTATTATATTAGTTAAGTTGTGGGATTCTACGTCACGGAACCCTCAGGATTTATAATCTATCAATAAATTTCATTTAAGAGTATGTATGTCTTATGTTATTTTTGCTTCCGCATTGTTATTCTTTAACAATTGTAAACTATTACATTTTAAAAAATGTCATTGTATAAATTTTAGTATCAAGTTTAAGGTTAAGTTCTCTTGGGTTCCCTGATAGGGCGTTACAATTAGTATTAGAGCCTGAGTTTCTACATAAGGAACTCAAGGATTTTGTATGCCCATTAGGTGTTTAGTTGTTGACCATTGTAACTCATGACCTTTTGGAAATAAATTACAAGTTGTTTAGTTATAATTGTGTTTGATGGATATTACCTTTAGTGACTGTCTATTGTGTTTGGGTACATTGTCTAGTGTATCTAGGATGTTTTATTCCTAGGTGTCGTGAAGTAGTTACTACCTTGAGTGTGGGTAACATTAGTCACTTGTTATGTGAATTTTTTTATGTTTCATTATCTATTTTGGTTTTTGATGATTCGTTTGTGTTGTGTTTGGGATAGCATTAATTTTTTTAATTTTTTATGCTTGGACTAGTCATCTGATTCTCTTTTCACTATTTATTTTGTGACATTGGTCACACTTGACTTACTATTGAATTACCATGGTACATTTTATTATTTATTGTTGGACTTTGTTAGGACTGCAAAAAAAATAGTTCCATGGTGCTTAATCCTTCCTTTTTCTAGTTATATCTAGGCCATGTTCTTTAGCCCTAATCGTTATTTGTTCTAACCCTTGGTTTTCATTTTGTTCTAAACCCTAGGTCTCTCATGCTTCTTATTTTCTTGCATTACCTTTTTGGGAGCCACTTAAGTCATTTCAACCATGTGCCTTAATTATTCATGTGGGGGGGCCTTTTTTTATAAGTTGTAAGTCCTAGCGAGACCTGTGTATAATTTTTTCCTTAGTCTAAAGTCCCTGTGGTGTATCTTATGATTTTAAGATGTAAGAAATATCATTTTTTATCTAATGGCAGGCATAATGCCTTGATCAAAACCTGTATGGAGGATAACCATCAAGGAATCATGCTTGAATGAAAAGCATCCATCTCAAGATTGTGGGGCTAATGTTTTCAAGATAAAGGCCAGAGCAGGTCACTGTCAGATCAAAGTTGATCCTGTTGGAAGTATTTCCAGTTTTGAGGTCTTACCCTAAAATTTTGTTTCCTAGTGGGTATTTTGCCTAAAAGTATCAAGTCTTGTCCAGGATAATGCCAAAATTCCATGTAAATTGTCATGTCCAAGCTTTGAAATGGTGGAAATTGTGAAAACCCTAAGTCTAGGGTCATAACCTATTTTTTTAAAAAAGGAAACCTAAGTGTTCTTGGCTTGTTCTAATTTCATGTTACTTTATTCATTCACTTAAGTGACCATAACCCATGTGTTCTTTTTAAATGGGATCACGTTCAATTTATCCTAAGTCTTTAGCACTTTCATAATCCCTAAGTTTGAAAGCCCGCAAGTCTTTTATTTAAGATCATGTGTTGTACAATTTTGTTTTGATCCAATGGTTCACTTAATCGCTTACGATCAAGATGCACACAATCTAACATGTAAGTCATTAAGCGGTGATGCCACGTGTCTTGGCAGGCTCGAGATTTGTGAAAATATGTTTGATAAACTGTAGTAAGATTCCTTTGAATCCAACGGTGAACTTAATGAATTCATCCAAAGATGCACAAGATCTATCTTTCAAGCTATTAAGTCATGATGCCATGTGTCCCAGTGGGTCCAGCTGAGGTTGTAAGAAAGGAGTTAAAGGTTCAACATTTAAAGTTTGATCTTATGGTTCACTTAAACATTGGATGATAAAGTGGTCAAGATCTATAGTATAAGAGATTAAGTCATGTTGACACGTGGCAGTCAACGAGCCCAGTACAACGCAAGGATAACATAAAGAGGATGCAGTTTGAAAAGGATCCAATGACTCAATTAATAACTTAAGGTAAATATGAGGAAGATCTAGCGTATAAGCCATTAAGTGGTGTTGACATGTGGCTTCTCTAATAAAGATATATCTACAGTTAGTGAAGTTTGGGGTAAAGTAACTGGTGGTCAGGTTACAAAAAATTGGATGGCTAACTTAAAGGCTTATGGTGGAGATGCACAAGATCTAATGCTTAAGCGATCAAGTCGTGCTAATGCGTGTCCAAGATGAATAGTAGTTTTTGTAAAGTGATGAGAGCCACATGATAGATGGGATGTTGTTAATATCTATAGTTCAGATTTAAAATTTTAAGAATGGTTTCAACGAACCGTTGAGCTATGAATGTTCAAACAAGATGAATTGATTATAGAGCATGTGTCCACCTCAGATAAAATTCAATGTGAGAGATTGATTTGATTGAGTATATAATTCATTACTTGAGCTCAAAGTTTCCATAACCATTGAAGTGATTGAAGAAAAACTGAAAGTTAAAGTAATCTTGCGCTCTGTGTTATAAATTGCAGAATGGGTAAGTTTTCTGTTATACTTTTGAAACATTAAAATTCATACTTGCAGTAGGGTTTTAAATTCTAAAGAATAAACAGAGTGTTGATAAAGTTTGATACTATTACTATAAGAAACCATAAATTTAGAAATGACCCCTAGAATTGAGTTCACTAGTAAAATTGATTACAAGGACAAGAATGTGTGTGATGATCTTTTACAACAATTGAATGGATCCACCAATGAATCTACTAAACTCAAATAGATGGTTCCTGTAAGTTCTTGTTTTAGAGTCGGGGAGGGTTTATTTGATATGGGTAGATGGGATACGGATGCCAAGGTTAGTATAAATGGTCTTAGTCTATTCTGAATTGCTTTCAGCCAAAGGAATGCTCCTATCCCAGACTTTAACATATGGGATTTGGATGTAGGAAAAATGATAGTTCCTAGAGTGTTTATGGACACAGATTTGTTGATCACAATTTCCAAAGCTTATGATAAGGTGTCTAGGGTTTTGAGAGATACAAATGGGAACATATTAATGAGTGTCATAGCAGATGAGATAAGAAATTTTTTCAAGTTGAGTGACCTTTCTATTTAGATGGATGACATTGATTTTGAGTATTTCAAAGAAGTGTACAAGGCTCAAAGGGAGTACTTAAGAACTGAGCCTTTGAAAGAGTGTTTCAATAAGATAGGGGGTTTAATTGTAGTAGGCCCTAACACACCAAAGCCCTTCAAATTAGATTATTTTAATGACAAGGATAGAGGGATGTATAGTGCCCCATGTCATGTTCTAGGAGAAGATGAGAAGACAACTATGCCCATTCACTTAATGCTTATGATGGTTCAGATTTTGCATCCACATTTGTCTATTGTTTTTGACTTTGCTACTCACATTGCTAATCAAATACATCAAGGTCTAGTAGGTATAAAATAGTCTAAGATATTTAAGCCATTTGGATGGTAGTCTATGATGATGCACATGATCCTGTATAATAATGATGAATATTTTGAGGATGAAATGGATCTTATCAAATTTCAAGATGATGAAGATTTTCCAGGTCAGTTATGGAGTACAGATTTGTCTTGGGATAGGAAAGAGGCCAATTTTATCAATTATGATAAATGTTTTGCCTCTAGGATTAGAGCACTATTATGCATAGACAACCCAATAATTCACATAGATGTGTTAAGACTTTTAAGACCAGTGGAGTATGTTAAAGAGTTTTAGATTGTTCACAATTGGGGTGACTTCATTCTATACCCTATTTCAATAGTTATTAGGGTCTACGGTTTCAAAGGAACTCCAAATGTCCTCCCTTATAGGGTTCCACTCAAGATAGGCATGTCATAAATCCTTAGACAATTGGGTGGGTTACAAGAGGAAGCATTGACTGGAAAAATGAAAGGTAGCATCTTCCCTACTATCACAAAAGCACACCAATACATTATCACTAAAGGAGGATGGACCCAATTTCATAAGTACTTGGAGCCTTATCAGTTAGGAACATCAGTGGTAAGCTGTGTAGATAATGAGGGATTCATTAGTGAGATGTTCAGAAAAAGAACCAAGTGTTTAGCTCTAGATCATCAGTTTAATTTTCCTGAGGATATAATTAGAAATGAATTTGATTTGATGGAGCAAGAGATCAAGAAGGAAAAGTGGTTAGTATATAAGAAATCATTAGATTTTTTCTGCCATTTTGATAAAGCATATGATCCCTTGAAAGAATTTATGCCCTGGACAAAGAAGGTAGAATCCTTGATGAGTATGTTTGAAGACATTATGCAAGCCATAGACCAAAAGAAGAAGAAGGTAATGGAAACATAGCCAGAAAAGGCCAAGGCTATTTTGAGCAGAGCTGCACAGGGAAGTGTTTTTCTACCAGGGAATTATGTGGTATACCATTGGAGAGGATATAGCACAATCTTGCCAAGATTTGAAAATACCTTTGGTCCAAAAGGGAAAAGGCCATTAGACTCTAGTATCCAATCATTTCCATATCCAAAAAGGAAAAGGGTGGAAGGAAGAGATCAAAAACAAGATAATATATATTCCCCTTTGCCATCTCCAAAAAGGAAAATGGTAGAGGGACGAGATCAACAAAAAGATAATATTTATTCCCCTTCCAAATCTCCCCTGCACATGGATGAACAAACCATTGCTGAGAAATTAGTGCAAATGGGAAATGTAGGACATATCTTTGTTACAACTCAAGAATTGCAAGAAGGAGTTCCAGAGGCACCCAAACATGCTAAAATGGACTTACCAATATATGAGTTTGCTGGGAAGGATTTGGATCGTATCACTAATCAAGCTAGTGATGAATTCTTGTTAGATGATCAATTTGTTAAAGCAAGGGATTTTATTCAATTCCTTTGGAGAACTCACATTAATGAATTTAGAGATAAATGTCAGAAGTTGCAAAATGATCAACCTGATAGAGATAAAGATGACATTGAAAAGGAAATAAAGCAGGAGATGGTATCTAAGTTTGACAAAATCAGTCCTGAAGATGGTAGAGAATCGTTAAATAAAGAAGGAGTTCTCATTCTACCATAGTGGGATCTTGCTGATGCTATTGTCTTTGATGTTTTTAGAAAAGAGACCAAACCAATGCAAACTAGTAGAGTATCTACTGATGTTAAATTTAGTGAAGACCATGCAACACTAGTAATGTGGTCTATAAAGAGGAAAGACAATAAGAGAACTGATGAAGATGATCATGTCAAATATGTAGGTAGCCTCATGGTAAGAAGAGTAATAGACACCTCAGGGGTAGAAGTAGCTAGCCTTACTATGGAATTAGCAAAATTTGGCTTGAAAGTAGTTGATAAACATGAGGAAGAAATCAAAAGCCAGAGGGAAAAATATGAGATAGTCATGAAGGCCTATAATGATGAGGTGATAAAGTCTATTGAGAAGGATAAAAATATTGCTATCCTTGAAGGCAAACAAACAACTCAATTTTTTCCTAAAAGAATGATTACACAAGATCCTCACTAGCCCGCATCATCAAGTCTAATTAAAATTTATCCCCCTTCTCACATACCATCAAGTCCCATTACACAAGCAGACTTGGAATTAGAAAGAGAAAGATTAATTGCTGAAAGGACCAAGTTAGAAGAATCAAGGAAGAAATGGGTTGAAGATTCTACAACATTTAAAGAAGCAGAGGCATGGGTACAAAAAAAGTATGTTGATAAAATACATGCCACTCTCATGCAATGAACTCATAATTTAAGTCTTGCTTCCATTTATTTACAGGGAAAGAAGATTGTCAGCATATTGAATGAATATAATGCAGATAAGGATAAGTGGGATCCAATAATGGATAGATGGAAGGGAAAGAGAACAAAATTGAAATTATTTTATTCTACTTCCAAAGAAGAAAATAATGTTGACATCATATTGACTAGCACTTATAAATGCTTCAAATTACTAATGGACATGGACATAAAGAGAAGCATCATCATTAGGATGGCAGAAAATTTGAGGAAAGAATATTCAAAGGATCATTATGATATGTTTCCTAATCTTTTCAAGAAGAGTGGTAAGATAAAGAATGAAGCATTGTGACTAAGACAAATGAATGAGGTGTTGACAACCAGGACCAAAAGTATTATTACTTTGGAAAGCATGTTTTTGTTTGTCCAAACTGTGGAAATCATTAGCAAAGCCAGGTCTTTTTTTGAATTCTAGAAAGATGAAGTTGAAAAAGCTAGTTTTAGTTGGAATGAGATTAACAATAGAAAAGATGAAGTCATTATTTTCTCTTGGCCAAGTAATGAGGTCTATACCTCCTGGAAGGAAAAATATAATATAGTTGATCAAGGAGAAGGTGGAAATATGTAAAAGATCACAAGTGGCAATGCTCCTGATTGGTGAATAAGATAGACAAAGAGAAAGATCCTACATCAAAAAGATCAAGGATAACAGATTCCAGATGGTGGATACCGAACAACCTCAAAGAAGTTACAAGTACCTAGGCAGTCAGAGGAAAAACTACTTTGAATATCTTGTAACAAAAGTGGTTATCATTCCACATGTTATTTTTCTTATATATGGGTCATAGGTTTTGTGTTTTAGCTTAGTCATCTGAAGCTTGTTTCATCCTTGATTTTTAAGGATTCCAAGATGACTAAGGAAAACTATATATTGAAAGTTAAAATACTTTTTAAAGGATGAGAAATTTACAACTACAAAGTAGACTTGATATTTTGTTTAGTTTTTCAAGCTTTGGTCTGTCTGAATCTATTGAAGTAGAAGGATATTAATAAAATATAGTGGAATTTCCTATTTTAGATCTATGGTGTCTTTTTGTATTTTTGTTCATGCTCTTGTATGTTTAGTTTGTAAGGAATCTTAAACATACTGGTTATAAAGTAACTGTGCAATTACTTGTGAGTGTCCTTCAAGGAGGGAGTCAGTCTTTTGAGTAATTTTAGAGGGCTAAGTATTAGTATGAAAATTTGATACATGGATGTGAGAATGAGAGGATAGTTTGTAAGGCACTATATAAGGGATATTATTTGTGTTCTTATTAATTGATTTTCTATGGATTTACATCTCATTGGACTCCTTGCCCAGAATTAGGCATTGTTCTAAGTTCTGATAAGTAGTTCTCATCATCAATCATAAATCAAATTAATCTTTACATTTCTATTACTAAGAATATTCATGTTTGATTGTATTCAAAAGGTACAATTCATTTTACTAATTCTTTGAAGAGTGAATCATAAGGTTAGCCTTCCTAATTCCAATTAATTTAAAAAGAAGAAGGATTAAAATCCTGGTTTCACTGTCGTCTGCTATTGTCATGATTAAATTTTGGATTGTCAAGTCTTGTATCAAGTTGATTACAACCATCTGTAATGTGTTTCATTAGTTGATGTAGTAAGTAATAATTGGAGAATTAGTGTAAACCCCAATCCATTGATAAGTTTACTATTAGGCAGTATCTTGTATAAGGTGCACCCGCCTAGGTTTGTGGAGCCTAAAGTGTAGAAGGATCATATCCTTGTTAATTAGCCTTTTCCCTATATGAATCTAGAATTAGGAGTTTGAGAGTCAAGCTGGATAAGCTATATAGCGATTCAACAAGAAAAAGTGCTAACAAATTGGTGAATCTACTGGGGATTACTTTTAAATGCTCTAGAGCTATGTTTATCAGATAGTTAGTCCTTGTGATTCTAAGAGTAAGTCTATTTTTCCTAATAATTGTGAGAGCGAGTCTATTCTGTTTATCTATCATTTTGCATTGCATGAAGGTAATGATCCTGAAAATGATACATATATTATCTCAAATAGATTGAGTGGTGATTCTGAGTTCTTTGTGGTGCCCCAGTACATATTTTTGAAGAAATATTCTACGCATGTATATATAGTAAAGGACGGTGCTCTTGTGATTACATATTTGGCCAAGGTGAGAAATTACTCTAAAAACCTTGCATATGGGTTTTGTTTAGATTCATTGTTGAGAAAGAACGTTTAAGTTGGGACAAGATTCTTAGCTATATTTTTTTTATATATTTGTCCTCTACAAAGAGGTGGTGACTCTAATATCTGTGCATTCTAGTGTGATTTTCATATTGAACATATTGAATATATTTGTCTACTTTAAAAGATGAGTAGAAAAAGAAATACTAGATCCTATTTCAAAGCTAATCCTGAGAAGGATATAGGAGAATAGCTCCATACACCTAGAAGGAGACAATAGTCCAAGAGAGGTGGAGCCAAAAATGATTCCCCAAATACCTCTAAGGGGAGAATGGAAACCCTTGTTTCATAAAGAAGGTTGTCTTCATCTAAAAGTGCAGAACCTATAGGGCCAGTTGATTCTTATAGAACTAATGAAAACTTTGATCCTATCAGAGATAGGGAAACTACTGATGTAGGTTTTTTCCCTGCAGAAGAAAATCTAGCTCCTCCAAAAGAAACTTCTGCTATTGAGACAACCTCTTATGATTCTGATAAGTTAAGAGATGAGGTTCTAGCTTAGAGAAAAAAAGGAGAAAGAGGTAGAGATAGCAGATGCAAGGAAGAGGTGTGAACAAGAGCTATATGACTTATTAGTAGAGAGAGAAGAACTTTTGTTTGAAACAAGAAGAAATGACCTCAAGGATAAGAGCCTAAGTAAGTGAAGAGGTTAAAGGCCTAGATATAGACTTGTTTGGTAATCTTTATGATTTGAGGAATAAATCCGCAAATAGGAAATCAAATTCTGGGAAAGATGAGTTTGAAGGAGAAGGACCTGTCATCAGGCAATTGCACCCATATAAAGTTGAACAGAGTACAAAACTCAAGACAAGAAGTAAAGATGTCCTTAATAAAGGTAAGCAAAAGGATGTTGGTGTTATTATAATGAGCCTAGGAAAAACATGACTATCCTTGTAGGAATACCTCAAGTTGATCTAGAACTTGAACAAGCCAGAAAAGCCACAGAGGATCTAGCTAAATAGCTAGAAAAGTTGGAATTAGAGGCTTTTGCAAATGATATGAGGATGAAAATAGCTCTCTTACATGCTACTACTAATACTAATGCAACTAGATATATTCCTATTAATCATGGGATTCAACAACAAAATTAGTCTACTGGTCCTAGTCCAAACAATCAAGATGTTGGTCATAAAACTCAAACTTCTGGCCCAAGTGTAGCTACTCAACTTGTTGGTTCTAATCCAAGCACTTAAGTCTCTAGCCTAAAGAAAAATATTCCCCCACCTATTCAAAATCAAAGGGGAGCAATTGGACCAAATGATAACAATGTGCTAGGAAATTCCCAAAGGAGACCTATTCATATGGATAGGTACAAAGCTCTTTTCTTTGATGACATTCCTGGTCACCCAAATGTGATCCCCAATGAGGTAAGAGATAGAATCCCTAAATTCATAGGAAATGATGTTATAACTTGTGAAGAAAATTTGAAAGCTTTTGGTGATAAGATAACTGATTTTGAAATTGAAAATGAAGATGTCATCATGAAGATTTTTGTTCATTCCTTAACAGAAGATGCTAGGGATTGGTTTAGAAATCTACCTAATGATAGCATTGCCTCTTGGGATGAGTTTTTAAAATATTTTAGGGAAAAATACATAGAAAATGTGAACTTTGGTTATATGCTGAATGAATTCAATAATATCAAAAAACCCCCTAATGAGAGTATGACAAACTTTAACAATAGATTCCAAAAGGCCATGAATAAATTGTTCCAAGTGCTGAGGTTAGATGAGGAAGTATGTCTGAAAACTTATTTTAATGTTGTTGATGGTAAAATGTCTTACCTACTTAGGGAAAAAATCCCAACAACCTTGAGAGATGCATATAAAGTAGCTATTGATATTGAAAGCAATAGGAGAGCATCATGAAAGATGGGAAAAAGGGATGATAGTAAACTTTGGAAAGAAAAGGGACCAGCTAATAAATCTGTCAAAGAAGATGACACAGATGAAAAATTAGTGAGTGCAGTAAAAGACCTCATAGCTAAAATGGACAAAAATGACAAGGGAGGTTACTGTGATAATAAATACTCAAACCAAAGGTTTGATAAGCAGCCTAAATTGAGGCATTACCCATATAAAATAAATTGGAATAATGGTAAGCATGTCTCTGATGATCAAGAGAACCCAAAAGCCAAGGAAACCCCTGATCCCCTAAAAAGGAATAGTACAAATTATGTTGAAAACACTCCTTGGTGTGCTGGCTACAATATGCCACATTCTTCATATCAATGTGTGGTAGCCCAAGCCTTATTTGATCAAATGGATGAGAGGGATGAATGAATGGGTGTAGGGAAAGAAGGACCTACCATTAATATGTTTGCAATAAAAAAAATTATCCATGGTTTTCAGATAGTAATCCACCCTCTGAGAACATGAATAAAGAAGAAAAATTTTATTTAGAACATCAGCCACAGTTTGTTCCCTATCCAAACAATGAGGTTGATATTATGTCATAAGTAACTATAAATGCAGTAGGAAATAATAAGTCACTTTCTCATTTAAAAACTCCTACTGATGAAGAAAAAAGATCCTTGACTACTACAACCATCAATCAAGCCAAAAGTGCATACAATTTGAGAAATAGGAGAATGGAGCCAGCTCAAGGTAAATCTGTCTCTAGATATATCAGAAAAGACTCCCTTCAAGGTGCTGTAGATTCTCCTATCAAGGAAAGAAAAATAAGAAACAAAAGAGGAGAAAATAGCAATGATAAAGCCAAGAAAGGTAGAAATATGGGTGATGTATCCTCTGAATTACCCTTGTTTGACATGAAACATGCCTTGACTCAGATGAAAGTTTTGGTCCCACTAATGGAGATACTAAAAATAAAAGAACATAAAGAAGCTGCATTATCACTTTTGGGAGGGATATATGATGTCTCCATGTCAAACCAAGAGAAAACATCCTTGACTTCAAATAATGGTAAAAAGGAAAGTCCATCTGTCAAGGAAAAAGAAGAACAAATAAAAGGAACAAAAAAAAAGAAAAGAAATTTCCAATATTTGCATTGGTAATGTAATTACTCAAGAACCCTTGTCTGTTGATCCATTCTATGTCACCCTGGTTGTTAATAAATTCTTAGTAAATAATTTCATGATAGATTTTGGTACTGCAGCAACTGTAATATCATATCATGTCATGAAAGAATTAGGCCTTCAAGTCACTACCCCTGCTAGAAGTTGTTATGCAATGTATAATAGGGAAGTTCCTATGATAGGAACATTGAAAGACATTGAAGTAAAAATTGCTACTTTCCTAGAAGCTACTTATAGGATGGACAGAGTTTTTGTAGATACCAAGCCCTATTATGGTATGCTCCTATCAAGACAATCGACAACAATAGTGGGTGGAAGACTGTAGTTAGACTTATCCTATGCAATGATTGTTGTAAATGGTAATGAGGTCAAGTTGTATAGATAACCTTGATCACCTATCATGGTGGAGATTGTTATGCCTGACCAATTGAATTTTTGTGTAGATATTGATATGGAAAATTTTTATATGAAAGAAATCAAGACACAATTGAGAAATACTGATCCAATTGTTGATGAATTATTGTTGCAAAAAGATGGACTATGGAAGATGTACTTTGATGGAGGATGATCCAAGGAAGGCTCAAGAGCAGGAGTCTTATTCATTTCCCCATCAGGTATTACTTTTAATTATTCTTTCCTTTTAACCTTTCATTGTACAAATAACACAACTAAGTATGAGGCCTTAATATTGGGAATATATATTGCCATTAAACATGGTATTAAATGTTTGAAAATTCATGGAGATTCCTAATTGATCATATCTCAGATAAGGGCGCAATATGCTGCCAAAGATGATAGACTAAAATTATACAAATATGCAATATGGAATAGGTTAGAATTCTTTGATGAATTTAACATCCTTTAAGTAGAAAGATCAAATAACATAATGACTGAATTTATTGCTAATGTTTCCCTAAAAAATAATGATGTTACCCTTACTGGTATATCTATGGTAGAAGTGAAAAATAGACCAACAGTCCTTGATAACATCCATAACTGGCAAGTGTTTGAGGATGATGATGACATCCTTAGATTTATCCAGTGTGTAGAACAATATGATGGCCAGAAAATTGACTGTGAATCTCTAGTAGCAGTTGTGGATGGTAGGGAATATATTTTTGATCAAGAATTTATTCAGTTAGCTACTAATCATATTCCCAATGGATTAGTTGAATTGGAGGGCATGTTTAGTATAAATTATAATTATATGTCCTATAAATCCAATGCAAAGGTAGGAGATTTGGAAGAAATAAATCTAGGATCTGAGACATCTCCTTAGTTGGTCTATATTGGTAAAAAGCTAGATAGGAATGTGAGATTGAGTCTAATAAGGATTTTGAAAAAGTATAAACATGTTTTTTCCTGGTCTTATGAGGATTTGAAAGCCTATAGAAAAGACTTGTTTCAGCATGATATCCCACTTAAAGAAGATGTGAGACCGTTTAGGCAAAAACATAGACCTATCAACCCACTATTGGCTACTAAAATGGAGATGAAACTGATGAAGTTGAGGGATGCAGGCATACTTTAGCCTATCAGGCATTCATCATGGGCTTCTAATTTGGTCACTGTGAGAAAGAAGAATGGGGACATAAGATTATGCATTGACTTCAGGAATATGAGTGTAGCCGCACTAAAAGACAACTATGGATTACCTAATATGGAGGCTATGTTACATAAGGTTACTAGATGTGATCTATTGTCTATGATGGATGGGTTCTCAGGGTACAATTAGGTGCTGGTAAAAGAATCTGAACAATTCAACATAGCATTTACCACTCCTTGGGGTACTTATGTGTATGCTCGCATGCCTTTTGGTCTAAAAAATGTTGGTGCAACTTTTCAGAGAGCCATGGGTATAGCCTTCAAGGATCTCATAGATGTTCTTATGGTAGTTTACCAGGATGATTTGAAAGCCTTTTCAAAGAAAGTAGAAGATCACTATAACCACTTGGAGAAGGTCATGATTAAAGCATTAGAATATGGGGTATCATTGAACCCAAAGAAATGCCACTTTGCTGTCACTGAAGGAAAACTTTTAGGTCACACAGTGTCAAAGGAAGGAGTAAGAATAGACCCAGTAAGAGTTGAGGCTATTCAGAAAGTACTTGCTCCTAAAAATTTGAAAGGCATACAATCATTTTTGGGACAGATCAATTTTGTCAGGAGATTTATTGCAAATTTTGCAGAACTAGTCAAGCCCATAGTTAAGTTACTGAAAAAGGATGTGAAATTTGAATGGGATCAAGAGGCATAATTAGCTTTTGAGAAGATAGAAAAAGCCATCCAAGAAGCCCCTATCCTAGTATCCCCTGACTATACCAAACCTTTCTCTTTATTCACATTTTCTTCTTCCCATACCATTGCTGCAATCCTATTGCAAAAGGATGATGAAGGGTTCAAACATCCTATAACATTTTTCAGCAAATCTTTACAGTCAGCTAAGATGAATTATCAGTTGATGGAAAAACAAGCTTATGCCTTGGTAAAAGTAGTTAAGGCTTTCAGGACTTATCTTGTATGTGCAAAAGTGAATGCATATGTTTCTCATGCTACTATTAAAGATATTTTTGTCCAAAGTGAGGTAATGGGAAAGAGGTGTAAGAGGATAAATGAAGTTTAGGAACTTGATCTAGAAATCAATATTACAAAGTTGGTGAGAGGGTTGGGATTGGAAAAATTAATGACAAAAGATAATTTGGACCTAGTTCATGTAAACAAGGTTGATACATCTAAAAATTGTCTTACAAGTATTGAAATGCAACCATGGTATACTGACATTGTATATTTTCTCAAAAATGCTAGTTGCCCAAAAAATTTAAGTGCTAACCAAAGGAGAAGCCTGAAGTTACAGGCTTAGAAATATGTCTTATTGCATGGTTATTTGTATTGGAAAAACAAGGATGGGATATTGTTGTTTTGTCTTGATAAAGGACAATGTGAAGAGGTCTTGAAACAAATGCATGCTAGAATGTGTGGAGGACATTACTCTACCAGATCAACAATCTCACAAAATTTTAAGAGTAGGCTATTTTTGGCCTTGTTTATTTCAAGATACTCATGCATTTGTTAGGAAGTGTGAACCTTGCCAGAGATTCTCCAATAAGATTAAGTTTTAAGGAGCTTTATTATTGAACCCTATAGTTGTAGAAGCCCCTTTCGCTATGTGGGGAATGGATTTTATTGGAGAATTTCTTGAGAAATCAAGTGGGGGGCATAGTTGGATTTTACTGGCGACTGATTATTTTAACAAATGGGTGGAGGCCATTCCAACTTAAAAGGCTATGAGTACAGTTGTCATTGATTTTTTGATGAACAATGTGATCACTAGATTTGGTTTCCCAATCATTTTGGTAATAGACAATTCCATGTGCTTTAGATATGAAGAGTTTGTTGATTTTTTCTCTGATATGGGAATTGTCATTTCTTACTCATCCCCTTTCCATCCACAGGCCATTGGACAAGCATAATCAAGTAACAAGAGTATTATGAAAATTTTAAAGAAGATCCTAGAAAATAACAACAGAGCCTAGCATGCAAAGTTAAAACTTTTCCTATGGGAAGATAGAATCACTGTCAAGAAAGTTACAAGAAAATCTCCTTTTGAACTGGTATATGGTGTTCAGTCAAGAATGCATGTTAATAATTTACTTCCAATTTATAAATTCATCCAAGATGAGGAGATTGAGGTTTTTGAACCTATGTAAGAGAGAATGGTCCAATTAGTAGAATTGGGTGAGGTGAGGAGAGATAGTCAAAGGGAGAATATCAAACTGCAACAAAGGATGAAATATCTTTTTGACAAAAGAGCACATGAAAGAAAATTCAAGCCTGGTGATTTTGTATTGCAATGGAATGCAAGGGTTGAAGACAAAGGAAAACATAAGAAATTTGAATCATTATGATTAGGGCCTTTTGTTATCTATCAGAATTTTAGAAAGGATTCATATTTCCTCAAGAATATGAATGATGAAGAAAAGGAGTTTCTAGCGCATGGACAATTCCTGAAAAATTTCTTCAATTAAATCAAAATTTCCATGCACAATAGTTGTATCTTATGTACAGGTGTGTTTCTTTCCCAGTTGTGTGTTTACTTTTGGTAATAGGCTAGTGCAGTTGTGGTCTGCTTTCCCAGAGATCTGTTATTCTTGCTATAAAATTGTGTTCAAGCATCCTCAGAGAGAGCCACTATTGGAAGTATTTCCGATTTTGAGGTATTACCCTAAATATTTTTTTCCCAGTGGGTATTCTACCTAAAAGTGTCAAGTCTTGTCTAGGGTAATGCCAAAATTCCCTGTAAATTGTCATGTCCAAGCTTTGAAATGGTGGAAATTGTGAAAACCCTAAGTCTAGGGTCATAACCTATTTTAATAAAAAGGAAACCTAAGTGTTCTTGCCTTGTTCTAATTTCATATTACTTTATTCATTCACTTAAGTGACAATAACCCATGTGTTCTTTTTAAATGGGGCCGTGTTCAATTTATCCCAAGTCTTTAGCACTTTAATAATCCCTAAGTTTGAAAGCCTACAATTCTTTTATTTAAGATCATGTGTCGTGCAATTTTGTTTTGATCCAATGGTTCTCTTAATCACTTATGAACAAGATGCACACAATCTAACATGTAAATCATTAAGCGGTGACACCATGTGTCTTGGTGGGCCTGAGATTTTTGAAAATATATTTGATAAACTATAGTCAGATTCCTTTTAATCCAATGGTGGACTTAATGACTTCATCAAAAGATATGCAAGATCTATCTTTCAAGACATTAAGTCATGATGCCATGTGTCCCAGTGGGTCCGACTGAGGTCGTAAGAAATGAGTTAAAGGTTCAACATTTAAAGGTTGATCCGATGGTTGAATTAAATGTTGGATGATAAAGTGATCGAGATCTACAGTATAAGCAATTAAGTCATGTTGATGTGTGGCAGTTCGTGGGACCAGTACATCACAAGGATAAAATAAATAGGATGCAGTTTGAAAAGGATCCAAAGACTCACTTAATGAATTAAGGTAAAGATGAGGAAGATCTAGAATATAAGACATTAAGTGGGGTTGACGCGTGTCTTCTCTAATAAATTTATATCCACAGTTAGTAAAGTCTAGGGTAAAGTAACTGGTGGTCAAGTTAGAAAAAATCAGATGGCTAACTTAAAGGCTTATGGTGGAGATGCACAAGATCTAATACTTAAGCAATCAAGTTGTGCTGATGCGTGTCTAAGATGAATAGTGGTTTTTGTAAAGTGATGAGAGCCACATGATAGATGGGATGCTGTTAAGATCTACTATTCAGATTTAAAATTTTAAGAATGGTTTCATCGAATCATTGAGCTGTGAATGTTCAAACAAGATGAATTGATTACAAAGTGTGTGGCCACCTTAGATAAAATTTAATGTGAGATATTGATTTTATTGAGCATATAATTCATTACTTGAGTTTCAAAGTTTTGATAACCATTGAAGTGATTGAAGTGAAACTAAAAGTTGCAGTAATCTTGCACTTTGTGTTACAAATTGCAGAATGGGTAAGTTTGTCATACTTTCAGAAATAATAAAATTCATACTTGCAGTAGGGTTTCAAATTCTGAAGAATAAATAGAGTGTTGATAAATTATAATACTATTACTATAAGAAACCCTAAATTCAAAAATGGTCCCTAGAATTGAGTTCACTAGTAAAATTTATTACAAGGACAGGAATGTGTGTGATGATCTTTTACAACTGTTGAATGGATCCACCAATGACCTTACTAAACTCAAATAGATGGTGCCTGTAAGTCCTTGTTTTAAATTTGGGGAGAGTTTATATGATATGGGAAGATGGGCTAAGGACACCAAGGTTAGCATAAATGGTCTTACTCTATTCATAATTTATTTCAGCCAAAGGAATGTTCCTATCCCAGATTGTAGCATATGGGATTTGGATGTAGGAAAATTGATAGTTCCTAGAGTGTTTATGGACACAGATTTGTTGATCACAATTTCTAAAGCTTATGATAAGGTGTCTAGGGTTTTGAGAGATATAGATGGGAACATATTAATGAGTGTCACAGCTGATGAGATAAGAAATTTTTTCAAGTTGAGTGGCCTTTCTGTTCAGATGGATGACATTGATTTTGAGTATTTCAAAGAAGTGTACAAGGCTCAAAGGGAGTACTTCAGAATTGATCCTTTGAAAGAGTGTTTCAATAAGATAGGGGGTTTAATTGTAGTAGGCCCTAACACACCAAAGCCCTTAAAATTAGATTATTTTAATGGCAAGGATAGAGGGATGTATAGTGCCCTGTGTCATGTTCTAGGAGAAGATGAGGAGATGACAATGCCCATTCACTTAATGCTTATGATGGTTTAGATTTTGCATCCACATTTGTCTATTGTTTTTGACTTTGCTACTCACATTGCTGATCAAATACATCAAGGTCTAGTAGGCATACAAGAGTCTAAGATAGTTAAGCCATTTGGATGGTACTCTATGATGATGCACATGATCCTGTATAATAACGTTGACTATTTTGAGGAAGAAATGGATCTTATCAAATTTCAAGATGATGAAGAGTTGCTAGTTCAGTTATGGAGTACAAATTTTTCTTGGGATAGGAAAGAGGCCAGTTTTATCAATTATGATAGATGTTTTGCCTCTAGGCTCAGAGCGTTGTTATGTATAGACAACCCAAGAATTGACATAGATGTGTTAAGAATTTTTAGACCAATGGAGTATGTTAAAGATTTTTAGATTTTTCACAATTGGGGTGACTTCATTCTATACCCTCTTTCAACAGTTATTAGGGTCTACGGTTTTAGAGGAAATCCAAATTTCCTCCCTTATAGGGTTCATCTCAAGAGAGGCATGACAAAAATCCTTAGACAACTGGGTGGGTTACAAGAGGAAGCATTGACTGGAAAAATGAAAGGTAGCATCTTACATACCATCACAAAAGCACACCAGTTCATTATCACTAAAGGAGGATGGACCCAACTTCATAAATACTTGGAACCTTATTAGTTGGAAACATTAGTGGTAAGATGTGCAGATAATGAGGGATTCATTAGTGAGATGTTTAGAAAAAGAACCAAGTGTTTAGCTCTAGATCATCATTTTAATTTACTCAAGGATATAATTAGAAATAAATTTGATTTTATGGAGAAAGAGATCAAGATGGAAAAATGGTTAGCATATAAGAAATCTTTAGATTTTGTCCACCATTTTGATAAAGCATATGATCCCTTGAAAGAATTTATGCCCTGGAAAAAGAAGGTAGAATCCTTGATGAGTATGTTTGAAGACATTATGCAAGCCTTAGACCAAAAGATGAAGAAGGTAATGGAAATAGAGCCAAAAAGGCCAAGGATATTTTGAGCAGAGCTACACAGGGAAGGGTTGTTCCACCAGGGAAGTATGTGGTATATCAAAGGAGAGGATATAGCACAATCCTTGAAAGAGTTGAAAAGACCTTTGATCCAAAAGGGAAAAGGCCATTAGACTCTAGTACCCAATCATTGCCATCTCCAAAAAGGAAAAGGGTGGAAGGAAGAGATCAACAACAATATAATATTTATTCCCCTTCCCAATCTCCCCTGCACATGGATGAACAGATCATTGCCAAGCAATTAGTGCAAATGGGAAATGTAGGACATAACTTTGTTACATCTTAGGAATTGCAAGAAGGAGTTCTAGAGGCACCCAAACATGTTGAAATGGACTTAATAATAGCTGAGTTTGTTGGGAAGGATTTGGATCCTATCACTAAGCAAGCTAGTGATGAATTCTTGTAAGATGATAAATTTGTTAAAGCAAGGGATTTTATTCAATTCCTTTGGAGAATTCATATTAATGAATTTAGAGATAAATTTTAGAAGTTGCAAAATGATCAACCTAATAGAGATAAAGATGACATTGAAAAGGAAATAAAGTAGGAGATGGTAGCTAAGTTTGACAAAATCACTCCTGAAGAAGGTAGAGAATTGGTAAAGAAATAAGGAGTTCTCATTATTCCACAATGGGATCTTGTTGTTTCTATTGTCTTTGATGCTATTAGAAAAGAGACCAAACCAATGGAAACTAGTGGAGTGTCTACTAGTGTTAAATTTAGTGAAGACCATGCAACACTGGTAATGTGGTCTATAAAGAAGAAAGACAATAAGAGAACTAGTGAAGATGATCATGCCAAATATGCAAGTAGCCTCATGGTAGGAAGAGTAACAGACACCTTAGGGGTAGAAGAAGCTAGCCTTACTCTGGAATCAACAAAATCTAGCATGAAAGTAGCTGAGAAATAGGAAGAAGAAATCAAAAGCCTGAGGGAAAAATATGAGATAGTCATGAAGGCCTATAATGATGAGGTGATAAAGTCTATTGAGAAGGATAAAAATATTGCTATCCTTGAAGGTAAAAAAATAGCTTAGTGTGTTCCTCAAAGAATGATTACACAAGATCCTCACCAACCCTCATCATCAAGTCCAATTATAACTTATCCCCCTTCTCCGATGCCATCAAGTCTCATTATACAAGAATACTTGGAATTAGATAGAGAAAGATTAATTGCTAAAAGGACCAAGTTAGAAGAATCAAGGAAGAAATGGGTTGAAGATTCTCTAGCATTTAAAGAAGCAGATGCATGGGTACAACAAAGGTATGTTGATAAAATAAATGCCACTCTCATGCAATGAACTTAGAATTTAAGTTCTACTACTATTTATTTACCATGTGTGAGTTAATACACCTTCATGAAATTAGGGCAATTAACTACAATTATATGGAAAGAAATAAGAAAATTAATCTAAAGAATTGTATTTAAAATCAATAACATCTCACGGTTCTCTAACTAGGCTTTGCAAGTAGAGCTCTCGGCCTTAATCTCTACTAGTGACCTTCCTAGAATGAGAAATTGATGATAAAATGCCTAATCTAGCTCTCAATTCTCTCAATTTGCTATGAAATTCTCTCACTATTGTAACCACCTGAATTTGGTCTGTCGCAACAATAGACCCTATTTTCCCTGAGTGTGATCATACCCTCGATTTATGTCCAAACGACCCTGTTACTGCTTGGCATAATTCTTTTAATCAATTTAATATCCTAGGTGATTTTTATCACTGATTTATATTATCTATTATAGCCATACAATT
>MU225127.1:5037929-5070808 GCA_018584345.1 Thuja plicata | reverse complement strand
AGGGCTGATATGCAACTAATCACACTCTTTCTAGTTAGAAGGCAATAGATCGATTTTAGTGGGTTTCCTATGTTTTTCATGTTTTTCACTAACCCCATGTTGCTAATATAATGATCTATTGAAGTGTTTGTGTTGATCTGACAGGTACCCAAATACACACACACAACTATTACTCAAAATTCTATGAAATTTCCTATAATGAGGATGCTTTGCATTCAAATTTTCTAGGATCTTCTTATGCTTGAAAATGACTTATTTTTATATAAAAATCCAAAGGGTAGGGGGTAGAGGGAATTGACCATGGGTTAATCCTTGGTTGAGTTGATCTCTCAAATGGTTTCAAATAAGGGGACCACTTAAATGTTGTACTCAAAGGGTGGGACAAGATGAGTGGATGAGATTTTAAAGGATAAATGAGAGGTTGAGATGGAAAATTGGAGTGATCCATGTGCAAGTGTGTTCTCAATTATCATTGGCTCCTTTATTTATGTTGAAAATATATTAGGATTTTAATTAATTCAATCATTTAATTAATTTAGCCATGTAAGGAATAGTTTCATTTTGATTTTTTGTTTTAAACTATACAATTAATTGATTAAAATCAATTGCATAATTTGATTAATCCTTTTAGGCTTGTATTTAATTATTTGATTTCATGATTAATTAATCCCTTGAGTTAAATTTTATTTAATCCACTTTGATTGATAAATGTCCATTTAATTGATTTTGATCCATTTTGAAACATTTGAAGCATTTTGATGAGATTTGCTGAGATTTGCAGATTTGATGATAGTAAGACACCTGGTCAATTTTGGGTGTCTACAAATGCCCCTCTTTGAATTGATGTGCGAAGTGCATTGATTCAAAAAAAATTTCATGTCATGATCACTGATTTGATATTGATTGATTGATTGATAACCTGATTGATTTGAAATCCTGATTCACAACTAATTTAATTTGATTCACTAATATGATTTGATGATAAAAACCTGATTCACAACTTTGGTTTGAAATTGTGATTGATAACCCTGATTCACAACTTGGATTTGAAACTCTGATTGATAAGATACAGAATGCCCCACTGATAAAAGTTTTAAATTTTAATGCCCTAGATTTGATATAAGATGATGCAGATTCCCAATTTGATGATCTAATAATATACGCCCCCTCAAAAATGAAAACATTTTGATGTCCCAATGCTAATAGGATGAGATTGATGTAAAAAGTATATCCAAATGATTTCATTTCTGAAAACATAAAGAACAATGATGATAAGACCACAATATGCCCCAGTGTGAAGAGAATTTGATGATAACAACTATGATTGAGAAAATTTTGTTGATGTTTGAGATAAGTTGATGATGATTGGATATAACATGATGTCAGTCAGAATCACTTGGTTGATGTTGTATTGATGTCAATTTGATAGGATAGGTATGCTGATGGATTGATTGGATAAAATGACAATTCTCTCTCAAGATCTAGAGAGATGAACAAATGGATTGATTTTCCTTCCTCAAGATCTAGAGTTAGGAAATTTGATGCTCTCAAGATGAGCAAATAGATGATTAGATAAATGATTGAATTAAGATGATCAATTGGATGATTTGACTGATTGATATTCGATTGGATTGTATTTGATGGGAAGATTAATGGTGGAAGGCTGATAGATAGGGCCATTTGATATGATTTAGGTGCAGATGTAGGTATAGGTGATTGACAAAATTAATTTTACCCTTGTGGATCAAATGGTGAGGTTTCCCCTAGGTGAGCAGATGTAGATTGATGATATCCTTGATGTAGCATTGGTCAATTTGATAGATCAAACATTTGAGGACATTGATTAGGACTTTGATGATATAATCATGATTAACTTATACCCCCTTGATTAAGGAAATTTCCATTAAACATGCAATTAATCTATCATGAATATGCAATGCAATGCAACTAATGGTCACTAGCTTTTTGTGAAAGAACTACAAAAGAGATATATTTTCATCATTGAGCTTT
This sequence comes from Thuja plicata, assembly GCA_018584345.1. NCBI lineage: Eukaryota > Viridiplantae > Streptophyta > Pinopsida > Cupressales > Cupressaceae > Thuja > Thuja plicata. Next base: position 5,068,798 of record MU225127.1, on the reverse strand, counting down.
GTGGAACTAGGAGTCGATACAATCCTTACTGGTGCCACTGCGACCATAAGGATATGAATATGATTTTCATTTCATTTGGTAATCTCTTTCAGAAACTAGTACAACTAGTTGAATAACCAACTATGGGAGTATGAATACCAGTTTTAACAGATTCAATATTGCAAGTGGATTTTGGTATTAAGATATGGAAGATCTAAATAGCCAAGGTATCCTTTTGCATAAACAAACAAAGGTTAACCCTCCTTCCTATATCAATTTCCTCGATGGTTCTTTGATGACCATGTCATTAGAAAAATTCACTCAAGTTAGGGGATCTTCCTCAAAATAGTCACACAAAAGCAAGAAAACATCATGTCTCCATCATCGATTAGCTAAAAAGAACATGACTTGAAAAGGTTAATGAAAAACATCAAAATTTTCAAGTGTTTTGCAATGTATCAAGATTTTCAATAAGAAGTCCAACCATGCTTATCATTTAGGGTATTGCCAATTTTTAATCCTGTTAAACTAAGTCAATGAAGTTCAAGGATCAAGGTATGTGATCAAATGGTTTGAATTGAACAATGATATCCATCAAAGGTTCTAAAATATCTCTCCTCTGAATTCTGAAAATCTACTTCTGTCATGTGACCAAAATGTAGCACTTTTGAATTTGTTTGGTACCAAAATCCATGATGTTTGTCCCCAAGCAAAAATGAGACCGTGTAAATCTTGGGAAAATGCATTTGAGTATGTGGCAACGATTTGGCAATGCAGCTCAAAGAGACTTTAAGAAAGATTTTTGGATTTTTTTTTTGGATTTTTTTTTAGAGATATTTGATTTTTTTAGAGATTTTTGAATTTTTTGAATTTTTTTGAATTTTAGATTTTACCATCTCTCAAACAAGATCATAGTGGTTTTTCCCCAATGTCTAGCAAGGTATAGGACATGAAGGATGGATCTGCAAGCTGATGGATTAGAAATGGAAAGGTCATTGATGGATGAAGAATGTGAATGTGACCCATAGGACCATCTCCTCAAGATTACCCAAGCTAAGGAAAAAGGATATAGCAATGCAAAACATGTTTTTGAATAAGAAATGGAAGCCAATGATGCAGTTCTAGATAGCATATAGGATAATGACCTGATGTCATGAAAATGGGTAGTCTAAAAGAGTGGACATGTCAAGAAGATTTTATAACAAATTTGGCACTTTATGTCCTCCATTTTGATCAAGACCAATGGATCAATTTGGGTAAGATGTGGATAAGATAACACAATCAGGATAAAGGGGTGATGGAGGCTATGAGGGGATGGTTTGGGATCATGGAAAGATTGCATAGGAAAAATGAAGATGGATTGGGGAGAAGCAGGATCATGATAGGGTAGCATGGATGCAACAAGTGAATAAGATGATGGAAAGGATAACGGGGTCAAGATACTTGATTCTCATGGATATGTTCAACCTTGTCAAGACCAAAGGTAAAAGAGGGAATATGGATGCAAGTGAGATAAATGATAATAAGATGGAGGATAGCATGGATGAAACTTGCCCCCAAGTGTAGAGTGCAAGAGGAGGAATTACGCATGATGCCTGTTTGCCAGGTTCTTATCATGGTACTTGTCCAAGGTGCCACAAGAAGTAATTTTCACTATAGGATGGATTGATTTCTCTTTACTTTTGCTACCAAGGAACTCATTTACAAATTTTTTACCAAGGCACTTTTTTCTTTTTTTGTATTTTTCAAAATCTCCCCAACATCTGGATCTTTGGACAATGCTCTTCTGAAACATATGCTATAATAAACCATGAATATGGCTAGGATGCTCAAATATATTGATAAGGTGATGATAAAGGACACATATGGAGGATAAGGGTAGATGGTGGTGAAGGTTTTATGGCATAGATTGGATAAGAGGGATGGAAAAATGGAAAGTATGTGTTGGATAATGAATGTGAGGATAAGAAGAAGGTATGTTGTGGATGGAAATGTTGGAAAGATCAAATTTGACACACACTTTGAATGGTGGTAGAATAATGGAGGAACAATGGATGAAGGAGGTGAGGATGTAGGTAAGATAGTGTATTTTGGGATGTAGGAACCCAAAGTAGACTTGGAAAGTGGAAAATGTTTGGAAGGAGATGGAATGGAAGCCTTTGGAAGCTTGAATGTCAAGTTTGATTTTTCTTTTGTGTGCAAGTCTTTCAAAATTGACTTGGAAATCCACACAGTCTTTGATTTTTCTTTCTTTTGCATTGATTTTGAATGCATTTCTTCAATGAGGGCTTTTGGAACCCACATTTTCTTTTTTCTTGGTGCACCTTTGCGGCCTTTTGGATATTTCATTTTTCTTTGTGGACCTTTGCAGCCTTTTAAATATTTCTTTTTTCATTTCATTCACATGTCGATTAGATGGGACATGGTGATATTTATACACATGTGGATTCTCAGATTTCTTATTTCTATGTTGCACATCCAAATTGCTTCCAAAAGACTTAGGAATTTTGGGTGAATGGGAATAATATGGAGGGTTCATACGGATTGGTGTTTTGAAATTATCGAAGTATGTGTGCCTTCATTAATCTTGATACATGGTAGGGTAAGTGAATGGAGAACTAGGGATGGTAGGAATGGTTGATAGAGGAATATATGGACCCAATATGGATGGAAGGGATGAAGACTTCAGCTTTGGGACATAGGAACCCAAAATGGATTTGGAGGATGGTGAAGGCATATGGTTGTGTTTAAATGGAGGGAGATAAGGTGTGAAAGGGATATTAATATCTTTGGCATGAGTTATATTTCCAAGGATCTTATCTTTAAGATTTACTTTTTTCCAATAGGATCATGAGTAGCTTTCATAGGAGAAACTTTGATAGGATCAAATGAATCTTGAAGGGATTTATTATCATGCAAGGAATTTGGAGGAATGATGGTTTCTTGAGGTGAATATGGAGGATCATGACAAGGAGTTGATGGGATAATTCAATCTTGAAAAGGATCATTGGATGGTGTAGATAGGGTGTTTTGGTCTTGATTTTCAATATGCTCATTGGAAATGATGGAAGGGATATCTTGATCTTGCTTGGGAATTTGACTAGGTATAGATCTTGGAAGGACACTTTGTTCATGAAATGGGAGGATATCATCTTGGAAGACATGAAAGGGTGTAAGGGGATCATCACAAGATTCTATGGATATGGGACCTTCATCAAATATGGGAGGGGATTGTATAACATCTTGATCTTGATATTTATTGATACTTGTTTCTTTGCTCTTTGGATTATCCTCTTGACATGGAGCCACTTCTAAGGACAAGGTAGATGCTTGGATATGTGTGGGGAATGTTTGGAAGATTGATGGAGAATCCTTTTGAATAGGAATTGAAGCACATAAAGCTTTGGGTTCCAAGATATTTGAAGCATGGAAACAATTTTTAGAAAGATGTAAATTAGCTTGGGTTTCTTTTAGAGGTAGCCCTTGAGGGTAGAAATAGTCAATGTGGAAAGTATCATCATTAGGCTCATGCTTTGGTGGAGGAATTTTGGATAGTTGTGAAGCTTTGTGAGATGGACAAAGGATGAAAGGAGTAAAATCCATGGGAGAAACCTTGCTAGATAGAGGTTTTTTACATTAAGTATTTCTTGAGAGTGGTACCTTTCTCTTCATTATATTGATCACAAATAGGGTGGTCATGACATTTTTGTTGATCCAAGATAGGTTTGTTTCTCTCAAATTCCTCTTTGTTTGGAGAAGATGAAGATACGAATGGACCATCATCATAAAGAAAAGGACAAATTGATCTTAATGATGGCTCTTTAGATGATGTATCTTTTTGTTTTTCCTCATCCTTCCTCAAGGTTGATGTGTCATAGTTATGAGGAAGCTTAGATCCTAATTGAGCTAAATTTAGGAAATATGCTTCTTTAGCCTAGTTCAAAATTAAGTGCATTATTTCCATGAACATGGGATCTTGGGATGATTCCAAAATTTAATCTTTAGTCACTTAGTCATTTTGATTCATATGGATATTTTTATCTTGATTTTGATAATTATTCTCCACCATAGGATTGATTCATTTCTCAAATAGATTCATCATTATTAATGTTTTTGGATAATCTGATCTATCTGATAAACTGGACACAAAGTACTCCAAAAAGGGTATCCAAATATGTTTTCAAAATTCTTCAAAACCCTCAGGAAATGCCCCATGTTTGCCCTTCTTTGCTTCTGGGCGTCACTTCTTGGTGTGTAGGTGTGACTTTAATGCTAATACACATTGACTGGAATTATTATATGTGACACTCTACAGTTAGTACATGGTGTTTTCCTGTTGATAGGTGTTGTTGACATATTTCTAGGTAGCACTTTCCAGTGACTTATACAGTTTTTGACAGATGACAGGAATCATTTCAGTTGTTTACACATCATAGAACTGTCTATAGGCATTGTTTAAATGATCATACGTGACACTTTACCAATCAAAGTTGAATTTTCAATTTTTTTTATGTTTTAAAAGTTTAAGGTCTTTGATCGGATCTGTCAGAGAAGATTCTTTCTTGAAAATGAAATACAAACTCAACACACACATAAAATTTGTATCATATCCCTAAAACAACACTAAAACTATATGTTCTCTATCATTTTCACAAGTATATCACAAGAAAGTCTTCCAAGGAATCTACCTAGAGTCAAACAAATGTGGATTTTAACAATGGCTCTAGAAGGTAGGCTTACTATTTTAACCGGGTTTTAATGACACCTCCATTCTAAATCATGTCAAGTTCCTTTACCCCCTTGCAGGCTTCCCACACACACAAAAGTACAATTTTGCGCAATCCCAAAGGACTACTCAAGGAGGTGAGGATGACTTGCACACAACTTAGTCACTTTCTGATTAAGGTAAAGTGCATTTATTTATAGTGTGTTGGATGATATCATGGCTAAAGCAATTTTCTCCCACTTTGGGTCGTTCCCTCTCACCGCCTTCATAAAGGAATTCTCAGGAGGCAGACCCTCTAAAGTTCTATTTAATCTAGAATATATGGAAAGCAGAAAATGAACTTAGTCCAACAAGTTTGGGAGTTTGATTCACTCAAAGAGTGAAGAGAATATCCCTATTGTCTTCCTTCATTCCAAACACTTCAAGCACTTTTTTTTCTTTTTTGATCCCTTGACAAGGAGGTTCTTAAAATGGAAATGTTTGGTTAATTCCTTCCCTTTCTTTCTACCAAGTTGAACTCACACGTTTGGCTTTTTGATCCACTTCGAAAAGTGGAGAGCATATGCCTAATGTTTGTTCAATTTGGACAATAATAGGGTTTTTTCCTATTAAACTAGATTTAAATGAATGCCACAATATAATCAATGCAACCTTGTTAAGATAAGTATCTCATTTTTGAATCTAGCAAAGACTAGGCACATTTTTGATGATTTGTTTTCTTTTTTTGCTACTCACCTAGTGGCGATAGTTCCCACTTTGAATCCCCAAAAAAATTAGTCAACATAACCAAAAAAGTGAAGAAAAACTTGAAAATGAACTTGACAACATGCTCCTAAGTTATTTTTGATCAAAATTTGCAAAAATCAACGTAAAGAACTCAAAAAAAAGAAATCAAATTAAAGAGTAGGGAATTTCTTTTTGTAAGAAAAAAATAATTTTATATAATGATCATACAAATGTTCTTCTTCCTTTAAATTTTCTAAAATATTGGAAGCATGAATTTGTTTATCATGTTTAGTTTGTGCTCTAACCTCTTTGTTAGGCTTTGTAACTCAAAATTCTGGTTTTTGTACCTTCCTGTGCTTGCTCATCTGTGGGAAAAACACAGACAAAGAATTAGAAATTTGAATTTAATGATTTGATAGAAAAATAAAATAGAAATAACTAAGTGGAATTTAACAACTAATACGTGGCATTTATCTGTTAGTAAGTGGCATTTAAAAATTTTGAAGAAAAATTGAAACTTTAACATGCGGTATTTAAAAATGCACAGGCGGTAAAGTAATTTTCCTAGGCGTTATAGAACGTTTAAAATGTGTCACAACAAAGATCACATGTGACACTTGATAGTTCACATGCAGCACTATGCAGCTCACATGGGACGGTTTACAGGCTTACGTGTCATAATTTGTCTCATACGCAGTGAAAGAAATTAAGATAAAAATAGAGTAGAAATTGCACGCATCATTTAAAAAGTTCACAGGTGTCATCATACTGCTCATATGCGTCATTTCACCTATTTTTTGCAAAATAAGCATATAAGTGAATCCAAAAAACACAAAAATTAATAAAATGATGGAAAATGAGGCTTAAATCCCCATGGTGGGTGCCATTTGTGTGTGAGTTAATACACCATGAAATTAGGATAATTAACTATAATTATATGGAAAGAAATAAGCAAATTAATCTAAAGAATTGTATTTAAAATACATAACATCTCATGGTTCTCTAACTAGACTTTGCAAGTAGAGCTCTCAGCCTTAACCTCTACTAGTGACCTTCCTAGAATGAGAACTTGATGATAAAATGCCTAATCTAGCTCTCAATTCTCTCAATTCTATACAAAATGAACTCAAATGCTCTCATGAAATGATATGATATCTAAATTTGCTATGAAATTTCCTATAATGAGGATGCTTTGCATTCAAATTTTCTAGGATTTGCTTATACTTGAAAATGACTTATATTTATAGTAAAATCCCAATGGTAGGGGGTAGAGTGAATTGACCAGGGGTTAATCCTTGGTTGAGTTTGATCTCTCAAATGGTTTCAAATAAGGGGAGCATTTAAATGCTGTCCTCAAAGGGTGGGACAAGATGAGTGGATGAGATTTTAAAGGATAAATGAGAGGTTGAGATGCAAAATTGGAGTGATCCATGTGCAATTGTGTTCTCAATTCTCATTGGCTCCTTTATTTGTGTTAAAAAGATATTATGATTTTAATTAATTCAATCATTTAATTAATTTAGCCATGTAAGGAATAGGTTCATTTTGATTTTTTTGTTTTAAACTATACAATTAATTGATTAAAATCAATTGCATAATTTGATTAATCCTTTTAGGCTTGTATTTAATTATTTGATTTCATGATTAATTAATCCCTTGATTTGTATTTGATTTAATCTACTTTGATTGATAAATATCCATTTAATTGATTTTGATCCATTTTGAAACATTTGAAGCATTTTGATGAGATTTGTAGATTTTGATGATACTAAGACACCTGGTTAATTTTGGGTGTCTACATTTACATGGAAAGAAGATTCTCAACATATTGAATGAATATAATGCAGATAAGGATAAGTGGGATCCAATAATGGATAGATGGAAGGGAAAGAGAATAGAATTGAAATTCTTTTATTCTACTTCCAAAGAAGAAAATAATGTTGACATCATTTAGACTAACACTTATAAATGCTTCAAATTACTAATGGACATGGACATAAAGAGAAGCATCATCATTAGGAAGGTAGAAAATTTGAGGAAAGAATATTCAAAGGATCGTTATGAGATGTTTCATAATCTTTTGAAGAAGATTGGTGAGTTAAAGAGTGAAGCATTATGGCTAATACAAATGAATGAGGCATTGACAACCAGGACCAACAGTATTATTACTTTGGAAAGTACGCTTTGGTTTGTCTAAAATGTGGAAATCATTAGCAAAGCCAGGTCATTTTTTGAATTCTAGAAAGATGAAGTTGAGAAAGCCAGTGTCAGTTGGAATGAGATTAACAACAGAAAAGATGAAGTCATTAGTTTCTCTTGGCCAAGTGATGAGGTGTATACCTCCTGGAAAGACAAATATAATATAGTTGATCAAGGAGAAGGTGGAAATATGTAAAAGATAACAAGTGGCAATGCTCATGATTAGTGAATAAGATAGAAAAAGATAAAGATCCTACATCAACAAGATGAAGGATAACAGATTCTAGATGGTGGCTACCGAACAACCTCAAAGTAGTTACAAGTATAGGTAGGCAGTCAAAGGACAAACTACTTTGAATATCTTGTAACAAAAGTGGTTATCATTCTGTAGACACCTAATTTCTCTTATCTTAATTTCATGAAGGTGTATTTTCTTACACACATATTCCACCTGTTATTTTGTCTTATATATGGGTCATAGGTTTTGTCTTTTAGCTTAGTCATCTGAAGCTTGTTGCATCCTTGATTTTTAAGGATTCCAAGATGATGAAGGCAAACTATATATTGAAAGTTAAAAGACTTTTTAAAGGATGGTGAATTTACAACTGCAAATCAGATTTGATATTTTGTTTAGTTTTTCAAGATTTGGTCTATCTGAATGTATTGAAGTAGAAGGATATTAATAAAATATAGTGGGATCTCATGTTTCAGATCTATGGTGTCTTTTTGTACTTTTGTTCATGCTCTTGTATGTTTAGTTTGTAAGGCATCTTAAACATATTGGTTATAAAGTAACTGTGCAATTACTTGTGAGTTTCCTTTAAGGAGGGAGTCAGTCTTGTGAGTAATTCCAAAGGGATAAGTATTAGTATGAAATTTGATACATGGATGTGAGAATGAGAGGATAGTTTGTAAGACACTCTATCTGGGATTTTATTTGTGTTCTTATTAATTGATTTTCTATGGATTTACATCTCATTGGACTCCTTGCCTAGAATTAGGCATTGGTCCAAGTTCTGATAAGTAGTTCTCATCATCAATCATAAATCAAATTAATATTTACATTTATGTTACTTTGAAAACTCATGTTTGATTGTATTCAAAAGGCACACTTCATTTTACTGATTCCTTGAAGAGTGAATCATAAGGTTAGCCTTCCTAAGTCCAAGAAATTTAAAAAGAAGAAGGATGAAAATCCTTGTTTCACTGTCGTATGCTATTGGCATGATTATATTTTGGATTGTTAAGTCATGTATCAAGTTGATTACAATCATCTATAATTTGTTTCATTAGTTGATGCAATAAGTGATAATTCGAGAATAATTATAAACCCCAATCCATCGATAAGTTTACTGTTAGGAAGTAACTTGTATAATGTGCACCCGCCTAGGTTTGTGGAGCCTAAAGTGTAGAAGGATCATATCCTTGTAAATTATCCTTTTCCCTATATCAATTTGGAATTAGGAGCCTAAGAGTCAAGCTGGATAATCTATATAGTGATTCAACAAGAAAAAGTGCTAACAGATCCAATGGTGGGTGCAATCCTGCGAATGAAAGATGTGAGGAGGTTTATCTTCAAGGCATTGCAATTATGTGACACATGGTTGGTGGATAGACCTAGCTAGGGGAAAAAGAATATAAAGGTGGGACAAATCTTTTGTAATCAAACGGTAGGCGTGATGCCTTAATCAAAATCTTCCCCCAAGGATACTCATCAAGGAATCATGCCTGAGTGACACGTGTCTAGATTGTTGAGGAAAAGTCAAGTGGGACCAAAAATGCTACGTGGAGATGCCATGTGTCATGGGCTCATTGGTGTTTTAAGGGTTGATATAACGACCATGATTTAAAATGAATTTAAGGTTTGATCTCGGTTGTTGATAGATTTTTTGTGCAAGGGGTGACCATTGATGTATATATTTGAATGTTTTATGTTGCAAATGGTTTTTGTGGTGGTAGCTCTGTGTTTCATGCTGCTGGGAGGTAGATGGTTGAACGTGATCTTTTGGTTTACATTTATGCAGTTGTGGGATGCTAAAGGGATATAATTTTGATGAATATGGCTTCATAAATGTTGAGAGGTGATGGCTTGGGTTTCTGATCAGATTTGCATATATTTTTTTAACCCTTAGCTAGCTCCCTATCTTTTCTGCCTTAATGTTGGATCTGTTCTCGAGTATTGGTGGTATGTATTAGGGTTTCTTTTTTCCCTAAGGTGGTCCAAGCTTGTGGTGTCCGATTGGTTTATTTAGAGTTTTCTAGGTCTTTTTAAAGGATGGGATTTTTATGCCACAAAAGGCTTGTAAGCTCTTCATATTATAAGGATTAAGACTACTAGTGGTCTCTTTGGCTTTGATTTTAAATATTTTAGATGTTTTAGTATCAATATACATCTGTATTTTCCTATTATCTATTTTATCTTAATGAGTAATGTCTTTGTTTCAGTTCTTGTATTCATTTGGATTGGTTATTAAGGACATCTCAATCCATCACTATGTAAGGTTGAGGGTCTAACTTGTTTAGGGTTTATTTTAGAGAGAATTAAATTCCTTAAAGTGGTTTCAGTGAGTAAAGAATTGTAATGAATTGGATGATTATATATGCTTCCAAGAGTGTGAATTGAATATGTAAGACAGTCAAGTTTAGAGATCATTTGCAGGTTTTATATTCGATGTATGTTTCTATTAAGTGTCTTTACATTTAGAGAGACTCCATACCGACTGGATAAGGCATTGGTCTAGTATGTTAGAATGTGTGGTTCCCATCAATCTTTATAAAATCTGTTACTATTTACATGTTTTATGTTGTGTCCACTACGCCTGTCGATTTGTGATACTATTTGAATATTGAAGGTAAAAGATAGGTAATACCCACATGAGTTTGTGGAGATCAAAGTGTAGAAGGTTTAAGGAACTTGTTGAATGTTGTTTTTTATTCTTGTTTAATCAGTGTTTGGGCATATAGAGGAATATATCTGAGTCTCAGGTATAAAAGGATCAACAAGAAAAAGAACCAAAATTTTTTTATTCCCCCTCTTGGGCGTTTTCTTTCTGTTTTATGATGACTATTCTTAATTTTTGATGTTTCTAGCTCAATTTAGTGATAAATATTGTTTCTATCATGCTTATTATGGACCTTTGATAGTATGTGTAAGGGAGGACATTATAGAGAATGGTACTAGGGTGTTTTAACATAGTAGGTCAATTGGGTCAAGGACCTAAATACTTAGTTGAATTATACATTGTATTCATAAGAGAACTATTGTAGCACCTTTATGTAAACCTTGTAATCTTTATTTGTTTTTCGGCTTCCAAGAGTAAGCCTAATTTTCAGAGGGGTGAATGTAGTGCCCACCCATAATTTACTTTTAAATATTGATGTTGGAATCTTTTAGATTAATTTTCATGTATATGTTGGTTATTTTCGTGATGGTTATGTATGTTATGATGATTTTACTGACCCCATGCTTTCATGTGTATGGTTGGTGTATATGTTTTATATTATTGTGTGGCATGTCTATCTTACATTTATGTATGATGTGTCTGATGTGGTAGAGGACAGAGACGTAGTTACTTGTATTGTGAGATCTAGACAATCAACCAATCCCTATAATTGTCTGTTATATATATTATGTACATGCTCAATGTTGTGATGTAGGTTTACAGGTACCAGGCATCGACTTCCTTGAATTGTCAAGATGAGCGTGCCCTATCATAATATCTCAAGGTTTAGAGAGAAGACATAACAAACAGGTCCAAATTTCAACTTAAGTCATTTATTGTCCTAAAATAGTGGATAAGTATCACATTTTCTACCTTTCGAATTCATCATGGTGACGTCATTCATGAACCCTTCCTTTGTTCTTGTTTTTGGTATTTTGGGTTGAGTTTATTTTTTTGTCATGTTGTCTGGTCCTTTGGTTTGATGTGATTTTGGTGTTAATGGTTAAGTGATTTATAAGATTAATTAAATAATTAAATAATTAAATCTTATTAAATATGTAAATATTAAATATGAGGGTATTTAATTAATGAGAATTAATTAAATACTTATGTTTATTTAAAAAGACTTAATTAAAAAGTCTAATTAAGGAAATAGAAGATTTAATTAAATATTAAAATCAAAATCAAAATTGAATGCATAAATAATATAAAGTGATATTAATTATCAAGTTGCATATTAAGTTATGCTAAATATATTAATTATAATTAAATTATAATTATGCAAGTTATATGCACACTTAATAAAAGGAATTGATTTGTTAGTTCTAAATTGAAATGTCGAGTTAAGAGACTTAACTGAATGATTAATTATTAAATAAAAATTCTTTTCTTATTGCATATTGAGCTATCTGTTTTAGGGGGCTTTTTAGAAAACCTATTGGATCTTTTGTTAGGGGGGTTTTTTCTTGGTCATTTTGGGGAGGGAGATAGGTTTTAGGGATTACATATTTTTCTCTAGATTTAGAATTGAAGGAATTTTCAAAAAAGCTTGGAGTTTTGGGAATCAAACTTGTTTCATCATAGATCTGTTGAAGTTAAGGTAGGGTTTGAAATATTTTATAAATATTTCCTTTCGAAAATATTATCTACCTTGTGTTTGTCAGATTTTGTGTAGAATTTGGGTTTGCCTTGTTTGTGAAATTTTTGGAGAAATATTGATTTAGTTTTCCCTTGTTTTGGAGAAATTGGAATAAAGATTTATTTGATTTCTTTTGTGTGGAATTATGGTAAAAACTTAGATCTAGTAAACCTTTACATTCAATTTAGAGAAAACTATGTTTAAATGAAATCGCTTAAAACCCTAGGTTCTTTAAGAAAAGTTTAGGTAAACAATTAGGAAAATATGAAATTAAAACAATAAGGGTTTTGATTAAAAATTATTGGTAAAAAAGAATTAATTAGAAATATATAAATACATATAACTATGTTAATAATATATATCCGAATTGATTAAGTTTTTTTTATATTAATAAGTGTATAAAACATATAACGAGCCAGTTCAAAGTTTCACAAAGGGACCATAATTCAAAGGCAGAGCCTCAAACAAGAGTATCAAAAAATAATTACAGATCTTAAGATAAGTAAAACAAAGAGCAAGAAGACTAGCTCAAAAGATCATCGAAGGTATCCACCTAGGCAGTCCAGCCCATGCTGCCCTCCATCCAAACAATATCTTTCTTTTTTTGAATCTGGTAAAGTAGGAAGATCATCTTATTTGATGCCATTTTACTATTCTTTTGGAGTTCACGGTTGAGCTCTTTAATGGTTCTCTCAAAGAGGTATAGATTATCCATACGATGTCTCCAAGCCTGCCCATCTTTAACTTTGTAGGCGAAGAAAGTGGCATGCCTATTCTTAAGAAGTATTTTGAATTTGTCCTTCTCCACCCTCATAGTGATTTGGACTTGCAAGAAGATTTTAAAAAAAGTGAGACTTTTAAAAGACTCAGTAAGAAACCTGGGATTACCTTGAAATTTTTCCTCATTCTTGCACTTCCAAATTTGCCAAAGAATCTTAGAAGAGAGAATATGCCAAAACAGGTTAAAATCCTTTTTCATACCATCAAAATGTCCAGGGATGATCTCAAAAACATTAGCATTATAAGGAATATAAAAACCAAACATACGCCAAATCTCTTTGGAAAATCTGCAGTCAAAAAAGATGTCTACCAGAATCAGGAACTTTATAGAGATTGCAATATTGCATCATAGTGAAGTCATTCTAATAGGCAGTCTGTCTAGGATAAGCAGCCATTTAAAACACTTGATTTTAGGTTCTAAAGGGGATTTCTAGATTCTGTTAAAGATCTTTTTCCAAGCAAGAATATCAAGATTAGAGTGCCAGATTTTATTAACATGACCAATGATCGAATTATTATACCCAATCACCTTATAGATGTTTTTGGCTTTGAGCTTGCTCATAGTAGTCCCATCTAGCCATTTAACCTTCATAAGTCTATCAGAATTGACATGACAACATGAAGGAAGATTTCTACAAGCATCACTGATCATATTATAAGTCCTCCTTTGAGACAAGGGGATGTTGAACTTGGTTCTCAACTCATCCCAGCTAATCAAGTAATTATTTTTAAAAATGTCTATAAATTGGGATATACCAAATTTATGCCATAACTTAGCAGAACACCATTGTGTGAGGGCTAGAGGTCTACCAGAGCGGTGCAGATTCCACCAGATGGACCTTTCACCCACAAGCTGATTATCATCATGGAAAGCCCTATTAGTAGCAAGATTCTTAACACTGCTCTAGGCTTTCTAAATGGATTTAAAGACAGCCGAGCCTTGAACAACAATAGGAAAATCTACAAAAATGAGATCATCAAGAGGAAGGTTCTTCCAAGCTTTATCTTTTTTAGGAAAACCCCTTTCAATATTACTTCTGATAAGCACTTTCCATGGATCATCCCCAGCCAGTGAGTGAAAAATCCACTTGGCAGCCAAAGCAATCCACATGGTTTTAAGATCCTTCAATCCCAGCCCCCCAAGGAGTTTGTCTGAGTGACACCAATCCCATCTCACAGCATGCATTTTCTTGTTACCTTTTCCATCCGACCAAAGATAGTTTCTAATGTCTTTTTGGATCTCTAAAATTTGATAATTGCTGAACATCTAGGCAGAAGAGTAATAAATGCTGTAAGAGGAAAGGATTTTTTGGAAAACCTAGACTCTTCCAGCAAGGGAAAGAGATCTATTGTGCCATTTGTTCAAATTTTTTGAGATTTTTTCCTTAACCCACAACCACATATCTTTGAGAGAGGGGTCAACAGAGAACGAGATTCCCAGATATATGACGATAGTGTGCGGCCCTCCCCATTGGAAATTAAACTTCTGGAACCAAGGAGGAAGATGATCATCCCACCCCAGACAAATAGATTTGGCATGAGATAAATGGGCTCCAGAGATGGTGCAAAACATCTTGAGTTTCTCAAGAAGAGCTTCAAAGTTAGTTTTAGAGGCCTCATGGAAGATGAAAGTATCATCAGCAAACTGATAGTTAATCAGGTCAGTGCCATTAGGAAGGGAGATACCTTTCACAGGCTGGGAGAGGGAGTCATCCCTAAGGATGTAGAATAGGGCATCTACAGCAATAGAAAATAGGGTAGGGGCAAGGGGACAACCTTGTCTTATGGAGTAGGTAAGGGGGATAGTCTCAGACAGAGACCCATTAATATCAATTTGGGCAAAGGCATCAGTGAGAAGCACTTTAACAACATTACAAAAGAATTGAGGGAATCCAAAACCTTCCAGCATCATGGATATGAATCCCTACTTGATTCTGTCATACACTTTTTCAAAGTCAAGAAGAAGCATGGCAGAATTTTGATTTGTGTACTTAGCCCAATTCAAAGCTTCCCAGCTAGTGATTAAGTTTTCAAGAATATAGCTTCCTTTTATGAACCCAGTTTGGGTAGGGCACACAAATTTGGGTAATATTTTCTCAATTCTAATAGCTAATATTTTAGCAAATATTTTATAGGAAACATTTAGCTGTGTGATAGGACACCAATTATTAAGCAAGGCCTTATCCCCATCTTTAGGCAGCAGCTTAATGATGCCACTATTTATGTTTCTGCCCAGAGTTCCAGAGCCTAAAGCTTCCTTATAGATATCATGCAGAACTTGGTAGATCCATTTTCTGTTGGCTTGTAGAATTCCATTCGAAGCCCATCAGGTCCAGGGGACTTGTCAATTTTGAGGGTGCCAATGGCTTTATCAATTTCCTCAATAGAGATATCCTTACTAAGTAAAGAGGAATCTATGTTGGAAATTTTATTAGGAATGATATTTTTACAATGATTCCTCAGGGTACTAGCTTCCTCTGTATCCTCGGAGGTGAAGAGAGTCCTGTAGTAAGTGGCAAAGGTATATTTTATGTCATTGAGATCAGTAATCTCTTTCCCATCAATGATAATTCTGTCAATAGACTCGTTAGAATGCTTTTGAGAGATAAGGTTAAAGAAGAATTTGGATCCCCTATCACCCTCCTGTAGCCAGTGAGCCTGAGATCTAATTTGGGCACCTTTAATCTTGTATCGCTGATGTTGTCTAAGGGCTTCTTTGGCGCTACCCACAACAGGAACCAGTGAGTCATCCAAAGGATTGTCCTAGATTCTAGTCTCAGCCTCTAAGAGGTTATTATTAAGAATTTTCTCAGTGAGCCTAGAGTCCTTAGCCTTCTTCTGGCCAAGGGTTCTCAATAATGTTTTCCAAGCTTTAATGTTGAAATTCCACCTGTCAATGTGGGAGATGGATGAATACTGGTTTTTGTTAAGAATACTGATGAGGTTAATAATAGACAGTATGTCTTCATCATGCAGAAGGGTGGTGTTAAGGATGAATTTAGAGTTGGGGGGTTTAATTCGGGCAGAGAAATTGTTTATTTTAAAACAAATAGAGATTAGATGGTGATCCAAAAGGGTGGTGGGGCTGACATGGACAAAGTTACCTAAATTATTAGGTAAATCAAAAAGAATTTTTTGTTGGAATAAAAGCGGTCCAACCTAGAATAGATCCTAGTAGGCCCCTTTTGGAAATTGTACCAAGTGTGCCATAGTCCAGGATTGGAATTCTTGGTGCCAGCCAGAGAGTCGAAGAGGAGTTTATTCTGCTTAAGTTTATCCCATTGGAACTTTTCAGTACCTTTCTAGTTAAAAGGAAGGCCACCATTTTTATCATCCTGAGACTCTATCATATTGTAATCCCCTCCAAAACACCAAGGTATGTTAGGAAGGGCGTCGAGCTAGTCCCAAAGTTGGGTTCTCTTATTGTAGTCATTGGAGGCATAAATAGAACAAATGCCAAACTCCATGTTATTAATCTTAAAAGTTATCCATAAGGCTCTGTTGCACAGAGAAATGCTGCTATCAGTAATATCCCTTTCCCATTTAGGGTTAATTAAAACAACAATGCCACCTCTACCTCTAGGGTGTTGAGTAAAAAATTTAACGGCATCTTTCCAAATAAAATTAAGGTTAGATTCGAGAGTAAATCTAGTAGCTTTGATTTCTTACAGCATCAAGAAGTTGATGTACTTGACATAATCAAGAAAACATTTACTAACATGTTTTCTATCCGGGGATTCAAGACCCCTGATGTTCTAAGAAGTGCACGTCATGAGGAAACCTTATGAGGGAAAGAACTGCAGATATTCGTAGCCTCATCAAAAGGCATTATATCAGCTACAGAGTTTCCTCCATTTTTTTTAACAGAAGGCTATTTTTTTTTGAGCCTAAAGGTCTTCCTCTTCTTTTAGAAGATGAAATATCATTCTTTAGATCCAGATCATCATCCGAAAAGAATTGTGAGCTATTGTCCAGGTCCATGAATGGGTTTGGGGAGCAAAGGTGGCCAAGGGTGGGGGAGGTCTCAGCCAGAATAATCTCCACAACAAACTCATAAGAGATTTCCTTAAAGTTCATTGGGAAATGCACAAGGTCAACATAAGCAATTTTTTCTTGATCTAACAAACAGGAAGCAGAAGAAGGTGAGCCGAAGAGAACAAGAGGTGAAGTGGGAGAAATGGGAGAGGTGATGATAGATTGAGTGGGCGGAGCCACATTCTGAGATTGAACACTCAAAGGAGCAGTCAAATTTTTGGCCCTTTTTTTCCTCTTTTTTGAGATGAGAAGGAAACCATCAGCATAATTGGGGTCTATGGTGGGAGAAGTCTACATAGCAAAAATAGAGGGTTGTGAAATAGGGAGAGGTGGAACAGTGGGAGGATCAATCTATGAGTTATTCGATGGTGGGGGTTTACTCAATGGGGGATCAGAATTGAGAGTAGAAATAATTTTCAGAGTATGTCTCTTAGGAATATTATTCAGGGTAGGGTTTTTCTTTATGATAGGATAGTCCTTTCGAAGATGACCCTCTTTTCGACATAGAAAACAGGTGTTAAGGCCACCCAGAATTTTAATGGGGCAAGAATAAGTTTTAGAATCAATGGTGATATTGAAATTATTAGGTATTTCTCTTCCAGGGTTGAGCGAAAGAAGAATATGGGTGTCCATGTGTGGGACAAGTCTGGCCATTTCATCCATACAAATAAATTTGCCTATTGGTTCCAATAACTGGGGTATGAAGCGCCACAAAAAGGGAGGAATATTTTTAACTAAAATCCACCTCAGAGCTGAAAGGGCCAAGATTTCTTCATTAACAACCTCGGGGGTCTAGGCCATGGCATGAAATGAAGTGTTTCCCACATTCCATTATTGCCTCTTAAGGATGGTAGCTTGCATTTCTGGGTTATTAAAGAAAATAAAGAACAAACCTTTTTGTAATTGCCTACAGAAGGAGATATGAAATCCTAATTTAAGGTTCCAATAATTGTGGAACCAATCATCTAGAAACTTTCGAGGAGGGCACTTTTCAATTTCTACAGCCACAAAGAAAATGGCCAAATTCTTAAGCCTACTTTTCTCATTCCTAATTTCTAACAACATTTTTGAATTAGGAGCAACAAAGAAAGATTGCGAGATAAGCCAAGAATTCTTACCAGGTTCCTCGGCTTCATTTGGAGGAAAAATGGTAAATTTTGTGCTGGCGTCAATGGATGTTTGAGTTATGGCTTTAGAGAATGATTTGGGTTTAGAGTTAATGGTTCCCAGAGGGCTGTCAAACTCCATAGGAGTTATTAATGGCAATTTAGGGTTAGCTGGTACGGGGCTAGTTGAACGGTCGAGAGGAGAGTTAATATCAGAAACATTAATATCAAAAGCCAAGGAAGGATCACACCTATTATATGAAGATGTCAGGAAATGCACGGTGGAGTTCCCAATGTTGCTAGCATAGCACATCGCCTGAGCGGGTGGAGGAATCCGAGCATCAGGACAGTCCAGATCCAGTGGTTTTGTACCCATGGTGGAGTCTGGCAGTTTTTGCGACAAACACAGAGCCATTTCACCAATTTCTATTTTTTCTATCAATTCATTTTCTACCAAACGATATCAAATTGATTAAGTTAGGAAAAAATAGGTGAGTTATATCGATTTGAAAATTATAATTAGAAAAAAATGTTTTTCTAGGATAACATGTTTATCTTTAATATTTTAAAATAAAAAATAAGTGAAGTTAGCATTGGTGAACACGCCACCCCCTCCCACTGTCTTGGCATAAAATTTGGGGGTTGGCTTTGGCAACCACTCCCCATTTTTTTTTTCATAAAAGTGCATGGAGTGAGGGAAGAGAGTGAGAGGTGGGACCCCAACTCCCTCCAAATTTATTATTTATATAATTGTTTTGTTTTGGGGGAAGAATTAGGAAGGGGGAGAGGGGACCACTGCCCCCCATAATATGTACTTTCTATTTTTTTTAATTAAGTTTATTTACTTTGTAATTTATGAATTAAGTTTATTTAAATTTATGATTTAATTTATTTAAAATTAGTATATTTAATTCTTAATTTAATTTAATTAATAATAGATATTTTAATTTTTAATTTTTTTATATTATCTTGGATTATAATTCGTTAATTTATAATTTAGTTTATTTTAAATTATATTTTAAATAAATCATAATTTGATTTATTTTGGATTATATTTTATTAATTTATAGTTTAAGATATTTTAGAATTATAATCGTATTTATAATAAAATTTAGTTTTGATTATAGTTAATTAATTAAAATGATTGAAGTATAATTAATGACATGATGGTGTTATGTAATAATCCTTGGCAAGGTTATTAATATGTGTTCTTTATGGTAAGGGTTTTAGTTTTTTTTCATTTTCATTTGTGACTACTTATCCGTCATGAGTAGAGTAAATTCCCTAGGAAGGGAGTGTGTCTTTGAGACATTTTTATGGATTTATACTTTTACTTTTGGTTCATATTTGTGGAGTTTTCACAACCATTTTTTTATCATGATTGGCTCATATGTGGTTTTGGTTGCATTTGTGAGTATGTCATGTGTTTCATGAGTCCTTGATTATTATTATTTTTGACCTTGAAGAGGTGATGACCATTATGTCGTTTATTTTTTATTTACTTGGTCACCTCGTTTCCCTTATGGTGATTAATCTTTATTCAGACTAATGATCTTTTGATTATGTTTTACTTCATGTTTGGATGGAGATGATTTTGATGTTGTTGATGATCATTGATTGTGTTTTATGATGCTACATTGCATTTGTAATTTATTTATTGATATGTCCATTATGGGATGGACAATTTGGATCCTTGTATAGGATCTGATATTTTTTATTATGCTCCAGCACGTATCTTTGATGAATTTCTTGATTTATTGGGTCACGGGAAGTATTTTATTGTTTTTGGTTTTGTCTTCTCTTTGGTTCTTTTGTTGGGAGCATTAGAGTAGGTTATCTAAGAGCATAGATGGGAAGTGTCTTGAAATGGGGACTAGGGCCCTAAGAGGCTACTAGGGTAACTCATTGCAAGTGACCTAAAAAGTGACAACTTAATAAATCTATTAGGTGAGAAACATTAATAACATAATTTTGGTGTTCTCATCTATTCCTTGAGTGCTGGTATAGGCTAGGATGGGAGTGAGAAAAGATTCTTGTTTGAGGTCTTGCATGGTTAGAATCCTTGTCTGTATGAAAGGATTACTGAGCCACATAGAGTCAGTTGGGGGCCAGGGTCCAGAGGGACTCCTAGGGTAACACAAGAGTGGACTTATGTGATGACACTTCCCTATATGTTTTATAGGTTCCTACTTGAGCTTTATGGTACACTTGTTTTTATTTTGATATTTTATACTTAAAACCTTGGAATCTTCTTGTTCCCTTTTTATCTAGTGTACCTTCTCTTTAGTATTTATTTTTTGGGTTTTCCTGTGTGTGTGGGCCTAATGTTATCTCCTCAGTACAGTGGGAGTGGACCTTTGGTTCCATGAGGATGGGTGGTAGTGATTCTTATTGCAATTGAGTTATGATGTTCATGACTTTATGCTAGGATGATCCTTGTTACAGTTGTACCTTCTTGGTCATTGTTGGAGATTTCCTCTTATCTTTCTTATGTTGTATTCTTGTAGTATTGTATCAGTTGTGACATTCTTGGAATATTGTATTGTACTGTATATTAGGTTTTATTACATACCCTGTGAATTTTGCAGTGGATGTTGGTTTATTATGTATACCTTATGGTATTAGTCATATCTCAGTTTCATTTATGTAATGATGTTCTTGTTATTCATTTGCATTATATGGAGATTGTATATTGTTTATTGTTTTAATATACTATTGAACTTTATGATTCTACATCATTTGAACCCTCAAGATTTGTATTCTATAAATAAGTTGCATTTATGAGTATGTATATCTTATGTTATTTTTGCTTCCACATTGTTATTCTTTATCAATTTTAAACTCTTAAATTAAAAAAAAATCATTCTGTAAATTTTAGTATCATGTTTAAGGTTAATTTGTCTTGGGTCCCCTGGCAGGGCATTACAATAATTTTCCTCGTAGTGGGGATTCTTGGATGAATTGTGTGGTGTGCTTGAGGACATTCTTTCTGTAGCTTAGGAAAACATTGGGTTTCCATTGGAAAATGACCTAAGGATTTATCTAAAGGCGAAAACAGAGATGTCATTCTCTCTATTTGTTATTAATTTTTATTACCATCCCCTTGACATTCATCATTGTTACGCATGACATGGGGTCAATTTTATGAATAAATATGTTGAACCCAAAGTGCAAATATTAGAGAATGTGATAAAGGAGTTCTATCTAAGGGCCATATTTGAGAAAGCCTAGGATACACCTATTGGGTCAAGTGAAGAAGGTTCTTCTAACTCAGAAGAAAACTAAGTGAGTGATGAAACTGACTTAGTAGAGGACACCTCTATCTCTAGAGACAATTGATCTACACTCGGAACAAAATATTTTTCTTTTCTAAAAAAATGAACATTATGATATATATGTAAATAAAGAAATGATTTTTGTTAGTTTTGAAATTTTTTGAAATGTATATAGAATGAATGTGATATATATATATATATATATAGATATATATATATATATAATATATGCATTTTTCCCAATTTATATTTGTGTCTACATACACTTCTTTTGTCATTTTACTACTCTGAAATACACTATTATTTATGTTTTTAAAAATTTCAATAATGTTCCATAAAGAATTGAAGTATCATAACATGGGATTTCATTATCGTACACTGACTGATATTGAAATAGAGGATAAATTTTTGAGAACACATGTGAAAAAAATAGGGAAACCCTATTACAATTTCTAGCTTTCTCTTAACAAACAAAAGGGATTAGTGCAACATAAAATAAAATTCATCGTTAATGAAAAGGTAAATCGATGGCCGACAATGTTAACCATGAAGGCTTACTGCGACTAATAGGGAACTAATGACTATACACAAGAAATTGAAAACATGTCCTTGCACTCTAGCACTTATGAAAATGAATAAACACCACAAAATGAAAACGCTAACTATTTACACTAACTAACAACTAACCTTTCTACAAGAAGCCATTTACTAGGCTTGAGAAATAGCCACCCCTGTGGCCTAATTTTTTATTTTAATCAACAACTGCAATAAATTATGGCATAATAGGGGAAATAAGAGTACTACCATTCTTGGGTGTGATACATCAAAGGTGAAAAATCATAACTCAATTTGGGTAATTCCTCTAGGATCACATGAGATGGCATCTCCATTCCTTTGACA
Organism: Thuja plicata; assembly: GCA_018584345.1. Taxonomy (NCBI): domain Eukaryota; kingdom Viridiplantae; phylum Streptophyta; class Pinopsida; order Cupressales; family Cupressaceae; genus Thuja; species Thuja plicata. The sequence goes on along the minus strand of MU225127.1, from coordinate 5,046,491 downwards.
AGGCTATTTTCATGCTCTGACGTGAGCATGACCTTGGTAGACTAACAAGAAAATGGTTTCAAAAAATACCTGATTGGGCATCCAAAAACCTCTGTCAAATGAGTCACCATGAGAGGTGTGTCCATATAGTCCTAGGGTAGGGAAACTGGTTTTTCTACTTCTTGGGGTGCAAGGGATGACTCTGTTCGGTCGGTCAGAGTCCATTCATCAAGTGAAGCACAAAAGTCTTGAAGATTGTCCCAGAATCACATGTCATTATCTTCTACTTCTCTTTGCTAGTTGAAGGGTTTGAGTAGATATTCCCACGTTGACACTTCCTTTAGAAGTGTCTTTGCATCATCCAAAGCTTTTAGAGTGGAAATCTCATCGTCTTTGACAAAATAAGGGATCTCAAAAAAGAGGAAACTCGGACCATCAACCTCTGGATATATCAAGGGGAGGCTATCTTCACTCTCTTGTGTTAGCTAGAGACCTTGTTGACTTTGTTCATTACTTTTTTTCGAGGACCAAACCACCCAACCTCCCTTGAACAATAAAATTATTTCTGGCATCAAAGACTGAAAAGATATCTCTAAAAGATCATTCCAAGTCACTTCATCTCTTGTTGAACATGAAACTCCTATAACTTATTTATTAACAGCTTGATCCTCCATGATAGACTTGTATGCCAAATATGAATTCTCAATAGAGGCCTAAATACTAGCTAAGGAATGCCAAAGGATGATTTCCTTCCTTTCAATCTCAATAATTCTCAACTCGCATTGAAAATTGAGAGAAATTTCCTAGGTACTGGAAAATTTCTTTGTATGACTATATTTAGGAGCAACCTAATCAACATAGTTGTAGTAACTTGGGTCCATGGCACTAACTATACCTCAACTACTAATTTTTGTGTGCACTTTCTACATAAAGTTGGAAATCCAAAAGCATGACCAGACTTTGGTAATTATTTTAGTTGGTCCCACTGAGCATGCCAGGAAAAATTATTGATCCCCTAATTTGTGACTCATGTTGATCATCGAGGGGCAGTTCTAAAAGTGTCGTCATTGATAGGATGGAGCATGCCTAGAAACACGACCTCTGGGATTTTAGAAGTCGACTCTTTTTTGTTAGTGTTTGGAGAAAGGGAAGGAGAATCACCTTGAATCAAACATCCTAAGCTATGGGGAGGTGAAATGCCTAATTAAAGCTTTGTTGAATAGGCTAGGAATTTTTTAGATGGTATTTGTAGGGTCATACTTCCCTGGTGAAATTTATGCACCATAAATTACTCACAAAATGCTGCACCACATTACATTCATTGTTGATAGGATAACGAGAAGCCAAAGTCCTAGACATAGGGCTCACACATTCATATCCTATTGTGGGAGGCATCTACAAGGGTCTGAATTAAGGTACATAACAACTAAATAAAATGCAATTATCCTTAACAAAGTACATAGTATAGGGAACCATTCATGAATATACATAAAAAGTTCCTATAAGGGTCAAAAGAAAAGACCACATTTCCTAAAATTGTCTCCTAAAGACCACAATGCAAGAACCATTAACAAAAGAGAAAAAACCTATAAGAGTCCACCGCATGAAACATTGGATAACAAAAAGTAAAAGGCACTGCGTACACAGTCCCCATGATTTATTAAGGGAAAAAATGTCATGGTGAGAGAGAATTCCCTAGAAAGAATGTTCCATAAGGTCTTGTTCTCAGAGAAGTAGAACTCTCCAAATAGTATAGTATATTTATTCGTTGCACTAAACTGAAGTCCAATATTTCCAACCACTTTCAAACTACAAATTGTTGGGGTTTTATAGAACAACCCTCACTTGAGATGGTCTTAGAATGATTATAGTTTTTTATAATCGATCAGAATGTTGAAGAAAATGGCATGGATCACTCAAATTATTGAGTTGGAGGAAAATGTTTGCATCAAACTATTTTATCATAGCATGGCTCCCAGATGGTTCAATTAGAAAACATTGAGGTAATTTGATCAGGATTGTCATGATGCCCTCATTGATTTGAGCATTATAAAGTGAAAATCTATCTAGAAAATTCATTAGTCATGGAAATATGCCCAGAAAGAATATTCCTTAGGATACATTGGTGAGCCCTATCAAAGAAAGGGTGTTCGGTGGGACACTTGGCAGTCGGTTGGAACTTTATGGGAGTACATCTTTTACGGAGCAGCTAGGAACTCTGATAGGTTGAGGCATTTCAATTAGCATTATGGTTGTGGGAGCTTCTCTCATGTGGATGGAGACCAAAGGTATTTATGTGAAGTGTGGGAGATATGTAGAGGGAGTCTACATTTTTGCAACACTTAGGGGATATTGGGCTGTCGAGAGTGAACCGGAGAATCTATGGTTACGCAGGGGAAGAACAAGTTATAAATAAAGGGAAGGAACAAGGTGGTGCATCCCTGCTTTATGCTATAGTTGTTTAAAAGATTTAAAAATAGATTTGGAAGGATGGAGTTACATGAAATATGTCTAAAAAAATATAATGATGGTACCCCATGTCTCCTTAAAGCATACCATAACATGAAAATGGAGGTCACAAAAACATGGGGCTCATGTATACTAAAAATACACAATAGAATGAGATGTAACCCAGGCTTCCACTATGTATAAAGTGATGCTGAGATGATCTAAGAAGACTAGAGGGGTGAAGTGTTGAACACTTATGGGATATGTGGAACCCACATTTTTCATGGTCCGAATTGAGTGTGTGAAGAAGAGTGAGGAGATGTGAAGAAGAACATGGAATGCTTAATGAACTATATTGTTCTGCTCAGGTTTTTGAGAAGGTATAGAAAGAGGAATAGAATCATAGGGTTTTCATGAAATGTACATAAAAGGTATGCATCCATGGATTCCACTATAGGAAGAGTAGGTAACTAATTTTTCTACAGGAAAAGAGAGGCATGTAATAAAAACAAATAAATTTGAGATCCCGCATTTAAATGATAGTTGCTCATAGCTAATGATTTCTCTAGAGGAAGTGTGGGGTATTTTGTGTGTTTATCCATGATGAGGTCCACTAATGGTCATTCCTATAATATAATTACATGTGAAACCACATAAGCACAACATTTCCATATGACCAAAGTCAAGGGGATTTGATAATGTATTTTACAGGCATAGTGAAGGATTGGGAATCCCAACTATGAAATAAGACTTACATGACATATTATAAAGATTTTTCCCATGAGTAAGGGCATAAATAAATGTGTTTTGTTGGTAGAAGGATTTGGGATATCAGATTGAATGACATTTTAGCAGAGATTCTAGCAGTTTTCAAATCTTTTCTACAGAAATTGTTCAATGCATGTTACATCAAGGAAATTTTTATGTCATTCCCTTTATTGACAAGTTCAAGAAATCCAAAGGAAAAATATTTAGAATAAAAATGATAAATACCTTATGGGTTTATTTGATTTTTTCATTCAAAATATTTTTCTCTATTATATGGTAAAATGAGATTATCCATGAAGAGAAGGATGTAGTTTTTTTTAATAATGTTACAGGAGGTATAAAAAGACTATGGTTATAAGGAGGGTGTTTGTGGTTATAGAGATATCAAAAGGATCATAGGTGGATATAGAGATATCAAAATATTCAAGTGAAATAGTAGGATATGTCTTCCTCTAGGAAAATGCAAATTATCTTTGTTCATTTCCTCTCACTCTTCCCTTCATGGAAGATTGCATAAAAAGGCTTGGTTGAATGACCAATAAATGAGGATCCATGGATATTAAACACCCTTTTAAAATCATCAAAATCCTATCATTCAGTGAAGGAAGAAGATGAAAATAAACTACCCATGGTCTTGCCTTAGGTGCAAGAGGTTGAAAGTCTTGTATTTGCAGATCCACTATAATATTCATCATCAAGGTGTGATGGTGGCATGAATCACAAATTTTGCAGGTTCATCAAGTTGTTTTTACTTAGGAAATACGAACAAGCCAGTGAAGCAACTACACTAGAAGACAAAATGGTGGAAGATCATCCCTAATGAACATATCTCTTCTCCAAATAATCAGTGGTGGTTACCATATGCTAATAGAGTTTGTTGGAACGTAGTTTGTAGCATCCCTTATTTTCTTATAAAATGGATTCCAAGTCTAAGCGAAGGGGGCTGAAAATTAGATAGAATTAGGTAGTGGAGAGGAAAACCTCAAGTTAGGGGGAAAAGGATCAAATATAGTTGTATGTCATTTTGATAAATATAGGTGTTTCATTGTAATCATAATAGTGTAACTAGTGAGAAATTGTCTCCACAAATGTACATTAATTGTTTGAGGTGAATGTATTGAGAATTTTTTTGAATTCATTTTTCATATTTTGTGATCTGTATTGTTTATCCACTTTCTCCCCTTTGAGGACAGAGTTAAAATTATTGTATATAAATAATAGAAATAAGATATGGATACACAAGAAATGATTTTAGGCCAATATGAGAGGAATATATTAGTTTCAAGAACTAAAATACTATATTCTTGATGATTCTTTTCTTAAATATTTGTGGGAATTTGATGTAGCCCGATATTTGACTTTGTTACCCAAACTAAGGCACTTATCCATATCTCACTATTTGAATTTTCAGTAAAAAAATTGAAAAGTTTGAATCACCTTATACTTGATGTTATTAGGTTTAGGTTTAAGTTATTTTTCACCCTCAACTACATTACCAAAGCATTAAATCAGAATAGTGTCAATTCTGAAGAAACCCATATATGTTCTAATTCATCTAGCTGAGGTTCATCTTGTTATTTGTAATATTCATAGTCAACACAACAAATATATATAAATATTACAAAGGGTCACCCCCTAGGTTTTGAAGAGCCTAAAGTGTAGGATAAATCAATATTTTTATTGTAATTCTTGTCAATTCACCATTGATCTTAAATCTCCATGGATACAAGAAGGCAAATTCTTAGGAATATTAAGACATCAATTGGAGGAATCAACACAACCACCCAATAATTTTCTTCATTTTGTGTTTGAATTTTAGTGAAAGTATAAAGGATTTTTCTAGCTTCATAATATTTCATTTGATTGATAAATCTTCTCTCTTTCTTCTCCTTATTTCCTTGTTATTTGCATATTTTAATCATATACATTATTTTGAATTTTTAACATTTATCTATTTTCTATTATTTTAGCTAGTTACTTGTTTTTTGTGTCATCCTTTGTACTTTGTTTGCACAAGATATATGAATTCCATACTATTGTCTTGTACTTATGCCCATCCTAGACCCATATCTGCATCCTAGGTAGTGAGCTCGTGAGTTTTAACATTTTTCTCTCAAGTGTACATTTTAAGTTTTCATAGATAGAATATTATTTTATATTAGAAATTAGTAGATATTTAAGTTTCTCTCACATTTAGAACTTTAGTCCATTAAATCCTCTTATAACTTTAGCATCTTGATCCCCTGGCTCACTAGAGTGCTAGTGGAAGTGAGATGACTCAAAGGATAGTTTATCCCTCAAGACTTTAATTAGTCTTGAGGTTAGTAAAATTTTCCTTCTCCATAGTCTCATCTTGGTGCGTGGTGATCTACATGCTTCATGAGTTGGTTAGATGATTTTTGTTGGTGTAATAGTTCTAAAAGATTTAATTTTCCTATTCAAATGATATTTTTTGGAAATAAAATTGATTAATATATAGACTAATGGATCTATCTCAAAAGAGTGTGTTGAGATATACTTGGGTCCTCTCTTTCTAGCTTCATGTATCTTGGGTTAATGATCTATTTTATCTAATAATATTTTATCTTGGTTGAGGCCAACTTGGTACAAAGATTTTAATGATTTATCTTATATTTAAGAATGTGATTTAAGGGTAGAGGGGATGTGAAAGTCTATGTTATAGTGTGGAAAAGTGGAAGAGAGAATTGTATAAGAAAGAAGAGATATAGATATAGTAGCCTAACCATCAAAGAGATACATTCAAAGTCTAGTTGTTGCTAACTCATTTTCAGGAGATTCTTGTTTTATGTCTAAAGTCCATGTTGTTGGTTGATGACAAGTCTTCAAGAATATCATTTTGTATCTTTCTCTAAAGGTAGTGAACCTTTGTTCAAGTCTTGAGAAGTTATCTCTCTTGTGGTGACCCTAAATATTTATAATTAAAGATTTATATGTATATTGTGAGATATCTCTTACTGTGGTTTTTTCCATCTTTGGGTTTTCCCTGCAAATTTGGTGTCCTCATGTTGATCACAATTTATGCTTTATTTTTTCATAAAATATAATTTCTTATGGTGACATGAATATTATTAAGATTTTAAAAGAAATAATTATTGTGGTCTGGACTGATTCACTTCTTTGTCTTATTCCTACACTAGAAGTTCAACACTTCTGTAACCCTAAGGGAGGAACTAAATTTTAAAAAACCACAACAAATTCATACATTCAATAATTTTTTTGACCCTTATGTGAGTATTCTACAAAATTTTTTGAAAGAAAACTTGGTAAATCTTCCATAGATTTGGCTTCTTCATGATAATCAACCATACCCTTGTTGGTATGATGCATCAATTTTTTTTCAATGTTATTGTGTGCCTGATTATGACATTGAGTATTGTGTATGTATTTGAGATCTAGATAAGACCACATAGATAGCAGTGTGATATAGGTAAATGAAAGGAAACCAAAGATGAATAAGTCAATGGATAAGTCAAACAATGAGCTCCATATCTCTACTGATCCTTTCCCACCACAATCCTCAAACTTCATTTTTTTATTATTTTTATCTCCTCTTGTGAAAATCACTCCAATCTTACCACCATGTAAAGGGGATCTTAAATAAATATTGTGTTTAACCCCAGATGATCCATACAATGGGGAGTGGTCCACTCTTTATATCCTAAAATTAATCAATGGAACCTCTATTAAAGGTGTTATGCTTGATCATACCTATTGGGTTGATCTCATAACCGAGGTGGTGCTCTTCGTGAATGGATTTAAACATGCAAGGTATGACGAGTGTTAGACCAGAATGTATATGCATGGAAGAATGTCACTTCCTACTTTAGGGTTAACCACCTTGACTATCTAGGTAGGACCCATGACAATCTTTTCAACCTTCACAGTCATTCCAAAATTAGACCTCTTCATATTCAAGTTGGGTATTCCTTGGATAGTATGCATTGAATTCATCCCTTCTATCATGCATAAGTGTTTGAATTTTCCCCCTCAGGGTACCATAAACATGATCCAAGATACTATTTATAGTCCTCTAGTATCTTGTGGAGGAATTATTTTAGACCATTTTTTCCTACTATAGGACCCCTACATCCTTAGTGGGACACCTCATTTATATCTTATCAAAAGTATAAGGTTGAGCAATTATCTTTCAAATTTGAAGCACCTATCCCTCTTCCTTAATCTATCCCTCTCCTTTGGCTTAGTATGCCTTGTATTATTTCCCTTATTCTTTGTGGGATCAAGGAAATCATGTCCCTCAAGAGAAGCCTCCTCATCTGCCTCAAACTTCACAACCTCTTGTGGTGTCTTCAGTTCCTATGTTTGAACCTAGTGTAGATAAAGAAAATGCATCCATGTTTCCTAAGTCTAAGGTGCACATATTAGAGATCTTTATGTTGAGTTCTCTATCTTTTGTGTGAAAAAAATATTTTAAAAACCAATTAAAATGACACATTGCATTAATCAAAATAAATAAAATACATCAACCACTTCCTAAATGTAGTTTCTTCCTCTATTAAAATGTTAGAAAAGAAATTAACTATAGAACAAAAAATAGAAGGAAGATTAATTTTTTTCAATGAATTTCTCATACAAACCTTGTCTATGCTAGAAACCTACCTGTTGGGAGCACGCTCAGAAATGCAAACGTTAGAAAATATAAATCATTTACACTACACTAACATGTCTAATAAAACATACTTTAAATCAACAATGGCTTCCACCATAACCTCCGATGAGCTGAACAAGGAAACCCAAGCCTTGTTGATTTGCTCTTAGAGATGTTATGTGGGTGTACTCTCCCAACACAATATCATAAATCCCACTTGAAATGCATTAAAAATATGAGCTAATAACTCAAGAACAAGTATAGGGAACTTGTCTCAAGCTTTCACCATTGATGAGGATGTAAGCACTAAGCTAAGATGATATGCAAGGTTTAAGCTAAGATGATATGCAAGATTTAAACTAAGATTCATTCCATTATTAAACCTAAGATGTGATATCTAGATTCAACAATGAAATAAACATGAACTAATGACTACAATTGCTATGAAAATGCTTAAATTACTCTAGAATAAAACTAGCATGATAACAATGCATAAAATGGAGATGATTTTCTCTTGACAAAGGCCTATATTTATAGAGTTTTTGGAGGAGAGAGAGGGCTTGGATGACGTGGAGCTCATGTGGCATCCACATAGGTGCCACATGAGGCACAAATAAGCCATACAAGAGGCCCACTTTGCTCACACATGTGTGAGCAACTTTGGATGTGATGGGTCAAAGTGTACTTAAAGTACACATGTGAAGGATCTTGTAAGAAGGTGTAAGAGGGTGTAAGAGTTT
>MU225127.1:5019896-5037613 GCA_018584345.1 Thuja plicata | reverse complement strand
TAGTATTTAAATTAAATTCAAATACTAAGGAAAGTGAATCACATTTAATTAAATAAATTTAATTAAATAGATAGAAGAATATAACAAATATAATTAATTAAAATTAACTATAATGTTATGGGAATATGAATTAAATTAATATAAGGACGATTTTAGACGTCTACAAACCTCATTTCACATTAAAATTGATATTTATTACCTATAAATCTTGTCATATAATAACTCAATAAAATAAACCATTCCCAAGTGCTTAATGTAAATACATGTGCAAAGTAATAGGTTGGATAACATATTATGAAATTTTGTATAGAAGATACTCTTGGAGATTGTTGATATGTTGTTTAGATTATGTATATATGTGTTGACATTAATTTTTTTCATTGATGTCCACATATTCCTACTGTTGAAGAAAGTGTTCCTTGTATGTTTAGTCAGATAATTTATGTTGTATGGGTACTATATTGAAGATCTAATGTTGTGATCGTAGAATTATTTTCATGAATGTCTGCACTTGAATTTGTTAAAGTTTCATAGGTTTGGATGATGATTTGAGAGGAGTTATGATGGATTGATTAGAGATAGATATTTAAGTTGTTTAGTATATGAAAATGTTTTAGTATTTGGATCGGTGTCCATGGGTTTGCCAATATTCTTGGTTGCTAACCTAGTTGTGAGTTCAGGACATGGACGTGTTTCCTCATATCCAGTGTTCCTAATTTGGATGCTGGAAAGATATTTTTATTTTATGGCAGTGGTTTCTAATTAGTGTTCCTAATGAATAGAGTAGATAAGTGAATGAAATATAAGACAAATTTGATCTTGATGATGTCATGGTATTTTATGTTGCTTGCTGATGTATCTTGATCGTGTTTAATTTGTGTTGTTGGATCATGTTGGATTATGTGATCAGGTTTGAATAATTTTCTTTTGGCATGTTGATGTTAATATTTTTCTTGGATGACTTGGTGATGTAGCGTATTGTGAAGGATTGTGGTGTAAGATATATATCTAGATCATGTTCAAGGATGTTGTTATGGATCATTATTATATCTTAGCCGACATTGAATGGATCACATTAAATATTGAGATTTAATGAATTGATGTTTTGTAAATAGGTCCCTAGCCAACCTAGTTGGGATAAATTTATGTAATGTATATACATACATACATACATACATATATATATATATATATATATATATAATCACTTGTATTTGCGAAGGTATGAGAGAGTGTGAGATGTTGAAGAGAAGAGGTATGAGTGGAATATGAAATTGAGGAAGAGATTTTTTGCACTTCTTTGGAAATGTTTTGGTATGTCATAGATGTATTTTGGTAGTTCATGAGTTTGGACAGTATGTCCTAAATGATTTGTATTCATTGATTGTTGTAAGGAAGTGATTCTGCCTTGGGATTGATATCCTTGTTGTATTTGAGTACTGAGCTCTAGGTAGTGTGCGTGAATGCATGTTAATTCCTCTTTGTAATACTCCTAATAGGGTATAGTGATTTTAGCATAGTACATTCATCTTGTGGGTTCCATCCCCACCATGGTTTTTCCCCTAATAGGGTTTCCAAATAAAAAATCTTGGTGGTATGTGGTTTTTACTATGTTGAGTTCTTACTTACATGTTTATCATTTAGATATGAGATTAAAGTTTATAATTTAGTTAAAGGTTGATGATATTGTGGCACAACTAATTCACCCCATCCACAATTGTATATTCTATCTTAAGGTCTAATAATTGGTATCAGAGATAGTATCCTCTTTGGGAATCTTGACCACTTGAGGAGATCCGAGATGTCAACCTTAAAGAAGGATAGTCTGAGATTTGAAGGAACAAATTATACTTTATGGAAGGATCAGATGATTACACACATGAGGTGTCTTAGTGTAGAACATTGGGTTCTTACAAAGAAAGATTATAAAACTCAATCTGATCTATCTACTATGACTACTTAAGAGAAGAAAAATTTGAGATTAATATGAGAGAAAAAGAATCCTTGAAGAGTGCCTTGTTAGATGGTGAGTATACAAACATTCTAGAACTAGAGACTACACATGAAGTATGGACAAAATTAGAGACATTATATGAAGGAGATGCCTTTGTAAATAAATCCAAGCTCCAAAGTATGATATGGAAATATGAATCATTGAGGATGATTAAAGATGAGAACATTACTTCATATGTAAATAGGATTACCAAACTTGTTTGTGGAATCTGATGCAGTGGTGGAACATTGGATGAGAATGAGATTGTTTCTAATATCCTAAGATCCTTGTCTCCTTCTTACAATCATAAAGTTGTTTCTATTGAATAAATCAGAACTGTGACTATTGTGACAAGAGATACATTGAATGGTAAGTTATCTTCTTTTGAAATGAGTGATTTTGGAGATAGATTGTCTAAATTTGAACCTGAATTTAAAGATACTATTTATAAGGATAAGAAAAGATATGCCCTTGGAGAAGTTTCATCTAAGCTTGGTAGGTATGCTAAGGAATGGGAACAAATTGAGAAAGAGGAAAGAGGGCTTGAAGAGCTTGAAGCCCTATTTGCAAATAAAATTCCTAAGGGAGTTGATAAGTATGAAGGAAAGTTGCCTTTGAATTTTTTTGCATGTAATAATATTGGTCATATTGCTTCTAGATGTCCTAAAGAAGAGTCTAAGTACAAAGACAAGAATTTTAGATCTAAGTATTAGAAGTGTTACTATCTTATTGATGGAGGAACAATAGATGATGAATCTGAGAAGATAAAATATGAGATTGTGTTCATTGCTATGAGAGATGAGAATCCTAATGAAGAACGAGTCTTAGTTTCACATGTGGATAAGAGAGAAGACTGATTTATTGACAAAGGATGTTCACATCACATGACCCTAGACAAAATAAAAATTTTCAAGCTTGAAGATTATGATGGCGGAGTTGTTAGATTTGGTAGCAATGCTCCTTATTTAATGAAAGGAAGAGGTTAAATTACACTTGATGGTATGATAAATACTGATGATTTTTTATATGTTGAAGGTTTCAAGCATAATATTTTAAGTGTTGGAGAGTTAGTTTATAAGGGTTATCAGTTGGAATTCAAGAATGGAATGTGTAGAATCATTGGAAGCACTGGAATTGAGATTGCATTAGGCACAAAGACCATAAATAATGTATTTTAGTTGATCAATTCAGAGAATTGATGTTTGATTTTTTATATTGATGGCATTTGGTTATAGCACAAGAGATTTTATCACATAAATTTTGATAACATTGTGAAGATAAGTACTATAAATGCAGTGAACGATCTACCTAAATTGTTGAAACCTGCTAATGCAATGTGTAAGGAATGTCAGATGGGTAAGCCAACTAAATCTACTTTTAAAAGTAAGACCTATTCTTCGAGTGGATTGTTATATTTGGTGCATACTAATTTATGTTTTCCTGATATAACTAGAAGTTATTGATGTAGGAGCATCTTGGATCCTTGGCAATCCTTCTCAACCAAAAAGATGTTTTCTTTTGTTCTTTAGTTTGTTTGGAGGCTTCTCGGTGAAGTACTCAGTAATTTCTATTTCTCAGTTACTTTCTCTATCTTACTTTACTGATGAGTCTTAGTGTATCTTGGCTGCTCAGTTACGTTCTTACCGAGTTGTTACTCTTGCTCGGTTGATCCTCACCAAGTTGTTTATCTTGATCTGGCCAACTTTTGCATTTAATTTCTATGGCACAATTAATGTGGGGTATCTCATTGGGATCTGTGTGGACCTAAATCTAGGTCTCTCTTAGGGATTTGAGTGCCAAACTCTTTGGTGGACTCTTGTATATATTTTTTTCTCTATTCTTAGTTTAAGTGGAAATTCTTAGTGGATAGTAGATTTTTGGATATAATAATAAGTGTTAAGATATTTGTTGGAAGGTCCATGACCTCGCATGTATGAAGATCATTCTATAATTCATTTGAATGTATATGGCCAAAACTGGGAAGGCCTTACAACCTGGCTAGTAATGAGTTTGATTAATTAATGAAAAGTATTCATTGTTTCTTCTCTCCTTCTTGTGTTGTTGCTTCCACATTTTTGTGTATCTACAAATTGGTTTGGTAGTTGGGATTTCCTTTGGCCCCACTTCCCTACTCTACTTGCATCAGGTGGTATTAGAGTGAAGGTTAGATCTAAGTTCCTTCTTGTAAGCCCTAACCCTAGCTAGTTGATATTGTTGTGCGGTAGAACATTATGATCTGACCTAAAATTGCTGAGGGTTTCAAGATGGTTCATGGGAGAGGAAATACATATCTAGGTCTAGCTGATATGCTAAGATAGATGGATGCTAGATTAGAAGCTGTTGAGACAACCCAGTGCAGAGGAAGAAATCTTGAAGATGTTAGTGATGATGAATTGGAGGAAGTGCAAGGCGAAGCTGCACCTGCAACTGTTATGGATCATGAAGAAGAGAAATTCCTGTGAGCTTTGACAAGTTTGAAATCCACACCTTAGTTTAATCCTCATGAGTATAGTGGAAAATTAGATTCTTATGAATTGATAGATTGGATATCTGAGATGGAGAAGTACATTGTGTATGAAAATGTATCAGAGGAGAAGAAGGTGAAGATTTCAATCACAAAGATGAAAGGTCATGCATCCTTATGGTGGGAGCATCTGCAATTGGATCAAAAGAAGAAAGGTAAAGAAAAGATCAAGGTATGGGATAAGATAATAAACAAATTGAAAGGCAAGTTTCTACCTTGTGATTACCAGATTAACCTAATTCGGCGATTGCAAAGTTTGAAGCAGAAATATATCTTGGTAAAAGACTATACTGAAGAACTCTATAGATTAGACATAAGATCTGGACATGTTGAAGATGAAGTGGAAAGAATAGAAATATATCTAAATGGATTGAGAAGTTCCATACAAGATGAGATCAGCTTGGTAAAGATGGAGAGCATTGAAGAGGCATATCAGTTTTCCCTAAAAGCTAAGGATAATTTGAACAAAAGATGTGAGCAAAGACAAAGAGGAAGAGGTGGTAGATTCCCTAGAGGAAGAGGTAGATCTCATGGTGAAAACAATAGATCTGAACCAGACAAGTCAATTTCAGACACATCTCAAGACAAAGGAAAGACTGAATGGAAAGGTGGAAGTTCATACCGAGGAATAGGAAATTACTCCTGAGGTGGTTACAATAGAAGAGGGTTCCAAGGGAGTTTTTACAATTGTGGTGAAGAAAGAAAATGATCTTTTGAGTGTACACATGCAAGCAAGAAAGTTGGTAGCAACAGAAATGATTTGGTGCAAGAGGAGTCACTAAATGAACCTGAAAAGGAAGGAAATCTCATGATCATAAGGATACTATGGAGTGAGAAAGATAAGCAGGATAAAAAAGGTCCTGTCAATTTTTTTTGTTCAAGACTAGATGTAGAGTTGCAGACAAAGTTTGGAAGGTGATTGTTGATAGTGGAAGCTTTTAGAATCTGGCATCCAAGGAAATGGTCATAAAGTTGCAGTTGGAAAGGTTGAAACACTCAAAGCCCTATCAAATATCATGGATCAAGGATGAACATACCTTAATGGTGAGTGAACAATGTTTTGTGGATCTAAAAATTGGAAATTATTATGATAAGGTGTTGTGTGATATTATGCCAATGGATTATTGTCATATTTTGTTGGCTAGACATTGGAAATATGATAGACATGCTATACATGATGGAATAGTGAATAGTTATACTATTTGGGTTGATGGTAAGAATTTTTTTTTGTTACCTTTGGTTGAAGAATTTGTTGGTGAGATTTGTACATGTATGAAAGTTTGTTTGATGGAAGGTAGAAAGTTTGTTAAGGATATGAAAAGAGATATATTTTTTATGATTTGATTCCTAACAAACCGAGTAAGAATGTGGAAGAGGAAATTCCTGCATAAGTTGAGAAGTTTCTTACTGAGTATAAGGAGATCATTTAAGATAATGTACCTGATGGTCTGCCACCAGTGAGAGATATTAGTCATTGTATGGATCTGATTCCTAGAGCTAGTTTACCAAACAAGGCACCACATTGGTTAACACCGACCAAGAATGAAGAGCTTAATCAACAAGTTCATGAATTGTTGAACAAGGGTTTGATCAGAGAGAGTTTGAGTCCAAGTGTAGTACCAGCTATATTGGCACCTAAGAAGAATGGAGAAGGGAAAATGTGCACTGATTCAAGAGTAATTAACAAGATCACAATAAAGTATAGGTTTCCTATACCGAGGATGGACGATATAATGGATTATTTGAGTGGATACAAATATTTTACCCAAATTGATTTGAAGAGTGGGTATCATCAGATCAGAATTAGAGAAGGTGATGAATGGAAGACTGCTTTCAAGATGAAAGAAGGTTTGTATGGGTGGTTGGTTATGCCCTTTGGTTTAACTAATGCACTGAGTACACTTATGAGGTTCGTGAATGAAGTTTTGAAGAAATTCTTGAATAAATGTGTGATTGTATACTTGGATGATATTATGATATTCAGTAAGACTAGAGAAGAAAATTTGATGCATATAAGACAAGTATTACAGAGATTGAAAGAGGAAAAGTTGTTGATAAATCTGAAAAAGTATTCCTTCATGAAAGAAGAACTTGTGTATTTAGGTTTTGTGATTTCAGCTAATGGTTTGAAGATGGATCCTGAGAAAGTTAAAGCTATACTTAGTTGGCCTACACCTGAGAATGTCAGTGAGGTAAGATCATTTCATGGATTGGCAAGTTTTTATAGGAAGTTTATCAGAAATTCCAGTTCTATTTGTAATGCTATGACTGAGACAATGAGAGGAGATAAAAGATAATTCAAATGGACACATGGAACTGATAAGATCTTTGAGAATTTTAAGTAGAAGGTTGTTGAATTACTAGTGTTAGCCTTACCTAATTTTAATAAGGTATTTTAAGTTGAATGTGATGCAAGTGGAAGTGCAGTTGGAGCTATGTTGACTCAAGAAGCCTGTTGCTTTCTTTAGTGAAAAGTTGAATGATGCTAAAAGGAAATATTCTATCTATGATCAAGAATTATATGCTATTGTTCAAGCTATGAAGAAATGGAGACATTATTTGATGCCGAGTAAATTTGTGTTGCATGCTGATCATAAGGCTTTACAGTACTTGGGTAGTTAGAATAAGTTGAATTAGAGACATATGAAATCAGTAGAATATTTGTAGAGTTTCACATTTGTGATTAAGCATAAGAGTGGATTTTCTAACCGAATTGCTGATGCACTAAGTTGAAGAAGATATTTGTTGGCTGAAATAAGAATTGAAGTTCTTGGTTTTGATGATATGAAGAATTTGTATGAAAATGATCTTGATTTTTCTGAGCAGTGGAGAGTGTGAAGAGAACCTATTCCAAATCAATCAAGTAAGTATGAAGACTATTTCATTCAGAAAGGAATGTTATTAAAAGGTATTCAGTTGTGCATATCCAGAGGTTCAATGAGAACTAATCTGATAGAGGAGAAACATAGTAGTGGTTTCGCTTGACATTTTGGTATTGATAAGACATTGAGTTTTCTTAAGGAAAGGTATTTTTGGCCTAAGTTGTATAAGGATGTTCAGAAATTTTTGAAAAGATGTGGAGTTTGTCAAGTTGGAAAAGGAGTGAGTCAGAATACTAGTTTGTACACACTGATTACTACTCTTGAGAAACCTTGGAGTGATATCGGCATGGATATTGTTCTTGGCTTATCGAGGAAAACAAGAGGTAATCATTCCATATTTGTTGTTGTGGATAGATTTTCTGTGATGAAACATTTTATACCATGTAAGAAAACATCATATGCAGTACACATATCAGATCTTTTATTTAAGGATATTTTCAGATTGCATGGAATACCAAAGAGTTGATCAAGATAGTAAGCTTGTGAGATATTTCTAGAAAACACTTTGGAAGAAGTTGGAAACTGAGTTGAAATATAGTTCTACATTTCATCCACAGAATGATGGAAAAACAGAGGTTGTAAACCAAAGTTTGGGTAACTTGTTGAGATGTTTAGTTGGAGACACACCGAGAAATTGAGAATTAATGTTGGCATAAGCAGAGTTTGCATACAACAGTTCAGTAAACAAAAGTACTAGAAAGACACCTTTTGAGATTGTTCATGGAACACAACCGAGAGTTATATTAGACTTGAGAGATATTGCTAGAGAAGAGAAAAGGAGTGCTGAAGAAGAAAAGTTTGCAGAGTTCATGAAGAAATTGCATGAGGATGTAAAATAGAAGCTAGAGAAAATTAATCAGAAATAAAAAGATAGTGTAGATAGATCAAGAAGACATAAAATTTTTGAAGTTGGTGATGCAGTTATGGTGCATTTGAAGAAAGGAAGATTTCCTGTTGGAACATATGGAAAATTAAAGATGAAGAAATTTGGTCCTTACAAAATATTGAGAAGATTTGACAGTGGAAATGCTTATGAAGTGGAATTACCTGATGGCATGGATATATCACCCATATTCAATATTTTAGACTTGTATGAATATCATGAACCTGATGAAGAAGTGACAGTAGCGAGTGATTATCCTAAGAAATAGATAGAGGAAGTTGAAAATATTTTGAAATAGAGAGTTGGCAGAAGCACAAGAGGAAAGGAATACATGGAGTATCTGATAAAATGGAAGAATAAACCGATTGAGGACTCATGTCTTAGATTTCTCAATCTAAGTTGGATTCATTTCAAGTTAGACCCAATACATGATTTAGGGAATCATTATTTTAACCCTAGGTGTCTGATGTAGGAGCATCTTGGGTCCTTGGAAATCCTACTCAACCAAAAAGATGTTTGCTTTTGTTCTTTAGTTTATTTTGAGGCTACTCGGTGAAGTACTCGATAATCACTATTGTTCGATTACTTTCTTTTTCTTACTTTACCGATGAGTTTTGGTGTATGTTGGATTCTTAGTTATGTTCTTACCAAGTTGTTATTGTTGCTTGGTTGATCCTCACCGAGTTGTTTATCCTGATCTGGCCGACTTCTGTATTTAATTTTTGTAGTGCAGTTAATGTGGGGTCTCTCATTGGGATTTGTGTGGACCTAAATATGGGTCTCTCTTAGGGATTTGAGTGCCAACCTCTTTGGTGGACTCTTGTATATATTTGTTTCTTTTCTCTTATTTTAAGTGGCATTTCTTAGAGGATAGTAGATTTCAGGATAGAAGAATAAGTATTAAGATATTCGTTGGCATGTTTGTGACCTCGCATGTATGAAGATCATTCTATAATTCATTTGAATGTATATGAACAAAATCGAGAAGGCCTTACAACTTGGCATGTAATGAGTTTGATCAATTAATGAAAAGTATCTATTGTTTTTCTCTCCTTCTTGTGTTGTTTCTTCCACATTATTGTGTATCTGCAAGCTAGTTTGGTAGTTGGGAGTGCCATTGGCCCCACTTCCCTACCCTACTTGCATCAGTTATTCTAGATATAGATACTTTATCCTACTCATTGATGTTTATTCAAGGATGACGTGGGTTACATTTTTGAAAGAAAAATATGAGGCATTTGAAAAATTTAAAATGTTTATAGATATGGTATAGACTGAGACACGTATGAAGTTTAAGTGTCCGAGATAGGAAAGAGTTGGAGAGTTTACATCTAGAGATTTTGATGCATATTGTGAAGAGAATAGAATAAAGAGGAAAATGTCTGCTCTGTGAACCCTATAGTAGAATAGAATTGTAGAGAAAATAAAAAGAACAATCCTTGACACTACAAGGACTATGATGATTGAAGGAAATGTTTCGTAGATCTATTAGAGATAATTTTTTAGCATTGAAATTTATACATTGAACCGAGTTCAAATCAACCATAGTACTAGTAAGACTCCTTGTGAGATTTGGTATGGTCATATTCCTAGTGTAAAGTATTTTAGAAATTTTCAAAGAAAATATTACATTAAGAGAGATGAAGTTTTACAAAACCTTTATCCTAGAAGTGATGAAGGAATATTTCTTGGTTATTTTACAAAGAGAAAGGAACAAATGTTATAATCTTAGATTGAGAAAGATGATTGAGAGTTCTAATGTGAGAGTGGATAAAAGTTTTCAGAAACTAGTTAGATATTATAGTTATGAATTAGATGATGAAGAAGAGAGTTAGATTGTACAACCACAAAATCAAAATTAGAATCAAAATTAGATGAGATCGGTAGAGAAAAATGAATATGAGGAAGAATTGGAAACACATGAGTCAACTAAAAATGCAAATCCAAAGACTCTAAGGTATGTAAAGTTAAATCATTTAGAGAATTATATTATTGGTGATAGAAACAAAGGTGTTTAGACTAGAGGAAGAATTTCTAGGATTTAAATTTATTTGATTTCTAAGGTTGAGCCTAAGAATTTTGATGAAGCATGTAAAGATGAAATTTGGATCAAATCCATGAAAGAAGAATTTGAAAAAATTGCAAATAATAAGACATGGGCTCTTGTTACTAGACCTGTGGATAAGAATGTGATAACTTGGATGTGATCATGAGTTATGATCTACAAGATTAGGGAATGATAAAAGATACACACGAGAACATTCTTTATGATTCTTGGGTCATTGGATTCCTGAAGATGTCAGTTGAGACATGTGGACTAGCGAAGACCTATTTGGGGCTAACTATAGAAATGTAAAGTGATTAATGATTGGTGAGCACACATTATGGATCTTGGTGCATAACTCATGATTTATATTTGTTAATTACTTGTGTAAGGTACCGTGTGTATCTTAGCAAGGGTCTATGTTTTTTTTTTTCATTGGGGAAGTATTAAAAAGCCAACCTAATTACTTATTGTAACTTTTATAAAGGAAAGTAGCATCTTGAGTTATAAAGGTACATATTGGATGTATTTGATACTATGAGTATGTGAATGCAAGTTCTGTTGGATGTAGAGAAGTGATTATATTTGTAATGCACTTCATTGGAGTTGTATAAGAAAATAAAGTTTCTATTATTCTATTCATTGCTATAAGTATACTTTTATACTTCTCTTTGGATAGTGAGTCCAGAAGGTGGGTTTAACCTTTAGAAGGTGGATTTAACCTTCACTTTAGGAAATGTACTCAGGTAGTAAGCTTGTCATTTCCTTCAACTCCTAACAGGGTTGAGAAAACTCCTCATAGGGTCTATCCTTTGATAGGGACTTGTACTAGATGTAATAATCAACTCCTAACATGGATAAAATATTTCTAGTGTATGTTATTTTATGGGTTCACCCCCACTAGGGGTTTTCCCTTAACATGGTTTCCTCGACAAAAAAAAACTTGTGTTATGGTGTTGTTCTTGAAGTGTTTAGATTTGCATTAAGTAATTGGTTTAAAGTTTAATTATTTGGCATACAACCGATTCAACCCCTCTCTCAGTTGGATTATTCCTAACAATTGGTATCAGAGCTTGTGGTCCTTTGAGAGAAATATTAACCACTTGAGGTGATTATGAGATGGCTTACTATAGGAAGGAGAGTCCAAAATTTGATGCTAAAAATTTTGACAGTTGGAAGAACAATGAGAACTCATCTCTTCTTATTGGGGATTGAATACTAGATGATTACAAAGAAGGATGAATTGCTCAATACTAAATATGAATTAGGAAATTATACTGAGGAAGAAAAGAAATTGTTTTCTTGCAATATGGTTTCAAGGGAAGCACTGATATGTGTGCTCTATGAGGAAGATTTTATAGAGGTTAAAGATCTTGATTCATCTCACAAGATCAAGACAAGGCTAGAGGCTCTATATGAAGGAGATCAGTACACTATGAAAGAAAAAATATAGAATTGGAAGGATAAAATGGAGAATCTAAGGATGCGAGATGATGATAATGTTAGAGCATGTGTACAAAGGGTTACAAAGGTTATGACTAGAATCAAAAACTTATGAGGCACATATACTAAAGATGAGCGATCACAAATATTCTTATATATTTAACACATGTGCCTAGAAGACTAAATTGAAAGTGATACATGAGATCATACCACAAACTAAACATTTCAAGAGAGAAGTATTGATTGCTAAGCTGACCACCTTTGAGACCGTAGAGTTATAGGATGCATCACTGAAAGTAGAGTCTACATTCAAGGATACTATTAATAATGATAAGAATACCTTATCAAGATATAGAAATAGACATGAAGAGCTTGGAGAATATGTTGATGATTGTGCATAGAGTGAAGAAGAAGAAAGGAAAGTGGAAAACATTGTGGCTCTAATAGAAAAAAGGGAAAGAAAAGGTAATGGTAAGTTTGAAGGAAAATTACCCCTAAAATGTTTTTCTTGTAATAAGATTGGTCATTTTGCATCTAGATGTCCTACAAGGGTTACTAAGCATAATCCTAAGTTTTACAAGGATGAGGAATGTTACTATGATAGTGAAGGTGTTTCTGATGGTGGTCATGTGAATGAAATTGGATTTATTTCTATTAAAGATGATGAACCTATTCATGAAGAAAAAGCTCTAGTCTCACATGTTGAAAATAAATCAGAATAGATCATTGATAGTTATTTTTCATGTCATATGACTTGTGATAAAGATAAATTTGTTCAACTGAATAAATATGATGGTGGCATAGTCAGGTTTGGTGATAAAACTCTTAAGTGGATCATTAGAGTTAGTTCAATCTCTCCTTATGGTAAAACTAGCATTGATATTGTCTTACTTTATGATGGGCTTAAGCACAACTTGTTGAGTGTTGGACAGACTGTTGAAAAGGGTTATGATTTGTAGTTTATGGATGGAAAATGTACTATTAGAGGTCAATCTGGAAACTTTATCTCATTAGGTACTAAGTCAAGAGCTAATTTATTTGATCTAAATAATACAAAGGAAATTTTTTTTGTTGCGAAGGTAGATGATAGTTGGTTATGGAGTAGAAGGTTTAGTCACATAAATTTTGATAATATTGTAAGAGATTTTAATGCTAATGTAGTCAAAGATTTGCCAAAAAATGTGAAGGCTACTAGAACTATGTGTAGAGAGTGTATGATGGGAAAAAAACAAAGAGAAACTTTTAGAGAAAATACTTTTTGGCAAGAGGGAAGTTGGATCTGGTACATATAGATCTTTTGGGTCCTACAAGGACTAGATCCTACTATGGTGAAAGGTACTTTATAATTTTTTATTGATGACTATTCTAGGATGAAGTGGGTTTCATTTCTCAAATAAAAATATGAAGCATTTGATAAGTTCAAGATTTCAAAGAAAAAGTTGAGAATGAATCAAGTCTTAAGATAAAGTTTTTAAGTTCAGTCAGAGGTGGAGATTTTACATTAGATTTGTTCAATTCTTACTATGAAAAGCATAAGATATATAGATGGACTTCTGTTCCTAGGATACCTCAATAGAATGGGATTGCAAAAAGAAGAAATAGAACTATATTGGATGTGTCTAGGACCATGTTGTTTGAAGGTAATATATCTCATATGCATTGGAGAGAATTAGTCAATACTATTGTATACACTTTAAAAAAATGCATATCAAAGAAGGTAATGATAAGAAACCCTATGAAATTTGGATTGGTTATCCTCCTATTGTAAAATACTTCAGAATATTTGGTAGCAAGTGTTATATCAAAAGAGATTATGAAATTGGAAAATTTGATGCTAGAAGTGATGAAGGAATTTTCTTTGGCTATTCTACTAGGGGTAAGGCTTATAAATGTTTCAATCTAAGATTGAGAAAAATGGTTGAAAGTGATAATGTGAAAATTGATGAGAAGTTTCAGATTGAGATCCCATAGAATGAGAAGAATACTGAAAAATTAAGAGACAAGAAAAATGATTGAGATTTGTACATGCTTGGATGAGCCTATAGAAGCACCAAAGATACCAAGGTATGTTAAGATGAATCATCATACGAATCATATTTTTTTGACAATGTTAATAAGGGCGTGAAAACAAGGTCTAAAGCTAGAAATGAGCTTTGTTTGATTTCACAAGTAGAACCTAAGACTACTGATGAAGCATGTAAAGATGAATAATAGATTAAGGAAATACAAGAGTAATTAGATAATATAGAGAAAAAAAATACTTGAGAATTGGTTCCTAGACCTAAGGACAAGAATGTAATTGGAACTAAATGGGTTTTTAGAAAGAAAATGAATGAAGATGGAATGGTTGTAAGAAATAAAGCTAGACTTGTTTGCAAGGGATATTCATAACAAGAAGGTATAGAATTTGAAGAAAAATTTGTACCTGTTGCAAGGTTAGAGGTGGTGAGATTGTTCATTTATTTTGTAGTACATAAAGAATTTAAGGTATATTAGATAGTGATAACTTTAAGAAACCCCCATCTAGAAAAAGATATAAAATCTTGGCGAATCTTTCATTTTCTTTTTAAAAAAATTAATTCCTATTGGTGAATATCTCCACTTTTTGGGAATACAAATTATTTGTATTGGCGATTATTTTTTAATCACAATTTTTTTTGTAGAAAATATTGGTGAATCTCAAACAATAACAAAAATTTCATTAATAACCATGGAAAATAATTATATTTAAAGAAAAAAGAGTTCTTATAGAAAATTATTAGGCAAACTATGAAAATCTTTGATGGGTTTAAGGGAACTCTATATTATCTAGTTGCTACCATTTATTTAAAATATAATCAAATAATCCTGATTGTATTGTGTGAGATAAATGTATCGATATTTTCTGTTATTATAATAGGACCCAAAATTTCTTTAGTGCCATTGATTTATCAACAATCCAAAGGAAATATTAGCCCCCATAAGCGTTAAAAATCAAATAGTAACACTTTTGTCAAATAGAATATAATGAAGATCACTAGATTATGTTTTAAATCAATAATGACAACTAATATTGGTGACACAACCCTACTATAACTAATAGTTATGATATATTATTGGTGAATTAATTTAGATTTCTATAATAACTTATAAAATTTAGGCGAATTGAATCTAACCATGTATCAAATATTTGGCGAATCTTTGATTTCAAATTTTTAATAAAATAAATTATTTGGCGATTTAATTTTTTCTAAAATAAAATTTTGTAAAAACTTGGCTATTTAGGTTGCCTTAAATCTTGAATTATTAGCCAAATTTGGATTCTCATATTTCAAAAATTAGCCAATTGACGAATATTAGCCACTAAAAAAATCACTGATATCAGATGGATGTGAAGTCTAGATTTCTAAATGACAATCTAGAGGAAGAGGTCTACATTGAGAAACTTGATAGTTTTCCTTTGATAAATGATGAAGAAATGGTTTACAAATTTAAGAAGGCATTGTATGGTTTTAAACAAGATCCTAGAGCTTGGTATGCTTGGTTAGATAGCTGTTAATTACATCTTGGTTTCAGAAAGGTAAGGCAGATAGTAATCTATATTTGAGAATTTTGATTATTGAAGTCTTTGTGTATGATATAATATTTGGAGGCAATTATGAAATGAGTTAAAAATTCTTTGAGGAAATAAAAAGTGAATTTGAAATATCTATGATTGCAGAAATGAAGTTCTTCCTTAGTTTGGAAATTACTCAAAGTAAACATGGTATTTTTAACCAAGTAGCTTAAGGATTTTATAAAGAAATTTGGAATGGAAGATTGTAAACTTGTTGGAACACCCATGGTTCCTGGATGCAATATTACTACTACTGATGAATCTCAAAGTGTTTTTTAGATAAAATACAGATCCATGATTGGAGCTTTGTAGTATTTAACTCATACTAGACTAGACATAGCTAGTGCAGTTGGAATTGTTATGAGGTTCCAAGATCCTAAGGAGACTCACATTGGTGCAGTTAAAAGGATATTTAGATATTTGAAATTGGCACTTGAATATGGTTTATGACGTGCAAATTCTAATGATTTTACATTGAATCCTTATATTGATGTTGATTGGGCAGGAAGTGTTGATGACAAAAAAAGCACCAATGGTGGAGCATTTTTCCTTGGAAAAAGGTTGGTTTCATGGTTAAGTAAGAAGAGCAACTGTTTATCTTAATCTACTATTGAATCAGAATATGTACCTTCTTCTATAAATTGCACACATATTTTTTGGATGAAACAGATGCGAAAAGACATTGGGATAACCTTTGAAGAGCTAGTGGTTATATATTGTGATAATACAAGAACAATGAACATGTCAAATAATCCTGTTATGCATTCAAAGACTAAACATATTTCAATCAAGTATCACCTTTTGAGAGACAAGGTAGCAAAAAAGGAAGTTGGATTGGAGTACATTACTACAAAGGAGAAAATAGAAGATATATTCACTAAACCTTTGTCAAAAGATGCCTTTGAGTATCTTACAGGTATGCTTGGGGTGAGAATCCCTCATTGTGAGAAATAAATGTCACAATAATGCATTATTCCATAAGTTATTAGAGCTATATTAGTCTCTAGATTTGATTCTTGGATCTACTCCTCAAGGGGAGTGATCGCAGGAACACAACATAACATATTTGGGTGATTAAGCACCTAGTTTGTTGTAGGCATGAAGATTTTAAAAAGCTATACCTTGTAGAGGTGGGATGGGAAGAGAAGGAAAAGATCTATGGAACCCTTTTCCCTTGATTTAAAAGGGGGAGAGATATAAGTTAAAATCCCTACTATTTTAGGAGGAGCTGTGAAGACGATATTGAAAATATTGTATTAAGAAAGCTACTTTTGGGTTGAAGGATTTTCTCATATGTTTCCATCAATTCCAAATAGGGAGATTGTTGGAATTTTTTATGTTGAGGTGTTGACATTCATGTTTTGTCATTGATGTCATCATATGTTTCTATTGGATGCATTAGAAGTTTCAAAAAGACTAGTTATCATAGGAATCAACGAGATTGACATATGTGTATAGTTAGTGTATGACATATGAGATTATGAGTACATAGGTCTATGTAGATGAATGATTGTATACCTTATTTCTAAGGTCAATAGATCTTATGGTGGTATTTGCATGAGTTGTAGCTATTTCGGTGAAGACTGGTTACAGAATAGTGACATAGGATTTTGACATAGCTGGTCTTTGAGTTTTTGGGATAACTTGGATGCAAGCATGAGTTATAAAATGAGAAATTAAGGAATGATAAAATATACATGAGAGAAAATTCTTTGTGATTATGATGCAGGAGCATCCTGGGTGTAAGGGCAATCTTGCATCACCCAAAAATATTTATGTTTGCTTTTCAATGAGGGCTATCTTGTGTAGAGCTTCTATTTATGGAAACTTGCTATTTTTAGTAAGTTGGTCATACGATCTCAGAATATTCTGATTTCACATGTGGAGGTTCATCTCAGTCTTATCAGCCTGCCAGTAAAGTTTCATGGCTAGATCAGGTCTAGTTTGAAGATATTAAAGATTTTCGGTATTGGCAGCAGGGTACAAAAACTTTGAACTTAGTTTTGAAGGCTTTAGAGGCCCCGAATGAGGTCAAAAATTTGGGGGACAAGTGCTTGCATTGGTCATGCCTATAGAGCACTTTGTGGTCTTTCTGGATTGGGGTTATAATAGTCAATCAGGTCAACTGGCAATGACTTATGGTCTTTGGAAGTTGGGTCACCTGAAATGACAGAAAATAATTTTTCTTCAAAATTTATGTTCGGGTTTCAAAAGTTATTTTGAGCTGACTATGATGTAATAAATTGTAAAATAAAATAATTCTAAGTTTGGTTGGCCCTATGGGCTAAATTTTTGGAACCTTCTCAGGCGGTGGAAATTGCCTATATAAAGAAGGCCCGTAGTGTTGTCTAGG